>JAPYYW010000546.1:0-62318 GCA_030522545.1 Cremastinae sp. A BG-2022a | reverse complement strand
ATTAATTTCGTCTTGCAAAATTTTTTAGCAATTACCTATTATGAAGTAGATATCCTCGAGGACACGAAAGGACATCGCCACTTGAAATTTGGAGATTTTTCTATTTTCGATTCTCGAAAAATTAGGCTGGAGATCCTCGAGCACAGAGATGGGCAGAACTCTATATTTTGCTGAGAAATTGACATTTTTCAATGGGTGATGCTCATTTCATCAATGGGGCAATAAAGATTATCTATTGAATAATTTTCATTTCTTAGAAAAAGTATCGAGCTCTGTCCATCCCTGATGCTCGAACACGCTAAATTTTGTCAGTTCATGTGAAAAGAAAACTTGCAACACGTTTTTCTATTATTTATCTATCTAATATACTGGGGATCTTAAATAGCATTAACAAAAAAAGAGAAAATTCGTTGAGCGTAACGAGGAAAAAAAAATTTTCAAATTTTCGTTAATGACTCTGTCATTATTGTTTAATTGTTCGATTTTATGACGAAATTTGGAATCAGTATGCCAGTGAAAAGTGTCGGGGTAAGACGTGTTAGGTCTCGCCGGGTAGTTTGGTACCGAAAAATATTTCGTAGAAATTCGACAAGTTCAATTGATTGTGAGTGTCAGTTCCAGTTATTCTCCATCATACGAAAAGTGAATAGTGTTTCAAATTTATAATATATCGATCGTTTTAAAATACTTTTTAAAAAATGTCGATGCGGATGTATCCTATATTAAAATCTCGAATTTGGAATAGAGTGCATTATGCGAATAAGTTGTACGAAGTATGCACCTAGAAGAATAGCAAAATATTAATTGATACATGTGAAAAAAGCGGCCGCGTAGCAGTCGCGTTGTGGCTCGTTAATAATAATTAAGATGTGAATTTGATTTTTCTTTGTTGAAACATTTTTTAAATGAAAATAATGCGACAAAACTTTTGGATATCCAATTATTGGGACGTTTACCTTAAACTACAACGTTGGGTGTAAAGTTTTTGAAACTTTGTTTCTTTTCATATAGTCAAAGGCTTTAATTTTCAACTGGCAATACGATTAAGCCGAAGTTAGCGCTAGCCTGTTTATTTTGTGAGAAGTTTGTCCTGTCGTAAATAAATAGTGGTGGAAACCTGGTCTGGTTAATTATACGTAATTGTAAACATGGAGTCCGGTGCCTGCATAATGCTTGGTTATTACATAAATTAGTCCTCGATGAGAGATCGGCACGCGATCGTTGGTGTGCGTTCGCTGAATTTTCTCAGTTAATACGAGACGAAAGGCCGAAAGCGCTTCCGCATCAGACATTTACGACCAATAACCCAATCGCTCCGTGCGTCGCTATATCGATCGCTGTGAGTGCATCCTCAATTTTCGAGAGAAGCCGCGACACTCGCGGGCCAATTAAACGGCGCTTACCGCGTGATTTCATTCATAATATATACACATTATTGTTTCGTAATTGGTGAAACGAAACGTAAGGTATACGTCTCAATAATTGAACAGCTAAAGGTTTTCACACTTTATCTTTGTTTAAAAAATATTCAAACAAAAAAAATCTGCTTCAAATTCACATCTCAACCATTGTCTGATATTTTAGTGATCTAAAATTCATTTTATGTGTTAATTTTAGATAATCTTTTTAGTAAATAAATACTTAAACATTTGAATATGTAGAATGTTCCAATAGTTGGACAGAAAATCGATCCTGTCTCTATAAGGTTGAGCAAGTTTGTTCCAATAAATTAACGTTATGAAAAATAAAGTTTATTCTATATATGAAAAATAATCCATATGATTTTATTGAGAAAAAATAATTCAAATAATAAAAATAATATAGCAAAAATTGTCCAACTATTGGGACGTTTACTTTATTCAAACATAGAAGGAAGCAAGAGCATAATATGTAATGACGAGAGAAAAAAACAAACTCTTGAAGATAAAAATTGTTCGATTGTTCTTTACAAATGATAATGAGTTTGCTTCCCCATATTTCATTTTTCTTGAAAGTTTCTGCGGTTCTCGGATATTCGTTTTGATATGTCACTCCTTATTTCCCGATATTTACGAGCCGTTTGTCCGGCCTCAAACTGCATCTGCATGGCGATGCACCTGCAACGCTCGACGTCTTCCGTTACGCAATGTGACTTATTAAATGAATATTTTTACGCAACCGGTTGTTATCTCATTAGAGTAAACTCGTGCAGAGATTAGTATCTTTAAAATCTATTTTATCCGCGACAAACTATTTGTTCTCGTTTGACATTATAATTTCTGTAAATATAATTTATCATTCTCCGTTTGATCTACTCTCTGAACAATAAAAATGAGCATTTTTAGCCACAACTTCGTTTTTTGTTCTTTTGAAAAAATAAGTATTTTTAAAATATTTATTTCAATGGTTATAAAAAGAATGCTTTAAAAAATGTTTCAAAAAGTATTCTCGATTCATTTTTATTTTTATTTTTCGTACATATATAATATATATTTTTTTACGATAAGCGTTCAATACTTTCCTGACGTCATTATGAATCGTGCTCTTTGTTGCCAAACGTACCAAGTGTTTTTTTTTTCGTCGCGAAACGAAATTCGCTGGAGAAATTGGGAAAGGATCCGAATTGCGCTCACGTATCGCTCTGCTCGACATGCAATTTAAAAAATCGAATCGAGTGGCACAATGTCTCCAGAGTCCGTCCGCTCGTGTCTCGTCGGACCACTCAACTTTCTCACTGTATTTAATGTCGCCAGGGAAGCTTTTATTCCCAGCTCGAAGATATCCGGGCCAGAATACAGATATAAGCAGCGTCTGTATCCTTTTTATCTGCGACTGTCTTTCATTCTCGTGCTGATTCCGCTACAGTGAGAACTGCGATGAAAGCCGATTAGTTCGAGTCGATTGGTCAGGTTAACCTCAACCGTTCCATCAGGATAAGACAAAAATACACAACTATACGTTTCCCAAATTCATTTATTTATCATTTGTATTCTGTTTTCACACTTTTTATCAAAGAATGTTTTTGGGATGAAACTCATTTAGGCGCGTTATTGTGCAGCCTTTTTCAAGGCTGTCACTCGAACGAAAACGTGACAAAATGCAGAGACGGAAAGAGTGGAGAAAAATTTTTTTTTTAAAGGCAGTGAAGTAAAAAGTGCGAAAGCGAACGAAAGAGAGTATTTTGTACAGAGAATGGAAACGGTTGACGAAAGCGTTCGACACTTTTTTGAAAAACAAGCAAATGGATTTCCTTTTGAAATTTCGTGAAAGTAATTTTTTTTTGGTTTTACGAGTTTACTCGATCGGAAAAATAAGTAGCGCGTACCAAATTACACGCACTATAATAATTCTTGTATTACTGTTTAAGTAAAATTGAATCAATCCTTTTTCTTAAAAAATTAATTAACTTTCCTTTTTATAATTGCAAATTGCGAGGCGCAATTTAAAAACGTTTTTGACCTTTTTGTCTCACGTTTTCGCTTCGGACGTGTTACCGCTGAACATTTTTTTTTTTCGTTACCAAGGTACTCGACTGAGTGTTCCCTAGTTAAGGAAAAAAGTAATAAAGCGAAACGAGCTTTCAGTCGCTGAGGACTCGAAATTAAACAGAATCAATGTTTTTGTTGCAAAAAAGGGGGAACGGGAAGAGAAAAAAACGACGAGACGATGCATCGGCTCGTCCTCGTCATAAATTGTATGCACACCACGTAATAGCCTTTCTTTACGAGCAATCAAAAGTTTTCGTCTCTTCTCCACACGAGATGTTTTATTATTGCGATATTTTACGATCTCGTCATCAGCTTTAATCCGAGCAATAAAGCCCTGCTCGCCTTTAATGATTATCCTTTGTAAAGTTAATGTGCACGAAAATTAATACTTTTTGAGCAGCGAATAAATTAAAATTAATTTTTTGTATTGTCCGAATTGTTTTAAATTATCTTTAATATCGCAAAAATCTTATTTTTTATTTTGTGAATTTTTTGATTCTTTATTCGAGGAAATATAATTACATGGATTTGTAGTTTAATAGTATAGAATGAAACGAGACGAAATAATAATATTTGAGAATCGAGTCATTTATTTGAGTTCGATTCTTACTCTTCTTATGGTAACGTGTTATATTTTTTCTCGCCGAGTTACAGCCCTTTTATGTATTTCTTCCCTTTCGCTTTTCTCATATCGCGCGATCTTTTCCTGCAAAGGCATAAAGCTGTCTTCGCGCTGGGACATTTTCTCCTCTTTCCCCATTTCGTTTACGTCCCTTTCGAGAACATTTTCGTTCGTCGCAATCTCTCAGCTTAAACGCTCTTCATGATGAAACCCGCGTCATCATGATACAATCGCGAGAAAGCAATACACCCATATATTTCTCTACCGAAGAGAAATAATTTATTTTCAAATTTCCATTAAAATGTTTCATAATGAAAATCACATTCGCCTCCATCGCTCCCTATATATGTATTTTTATTAATATTCTGTGCGAAATCGAGATTAAACATCGTTTTATGAAAGAATCCTCAAATACATATTTCGAGGGTATAAATATTGAGGGGATAATACGAAAAATCATTTTAAAAAAAAGGAAAATATATGTATTCCCAGACGTAATTCGGGTTCGATCGAGCCCGCTCGACCCAGAAGCCGAAATAAAAAAATATTGAAGAAATCGATAATGTGTGTACATGTGTTCGGGCGTCGTGGATGGATCGTGCGAATGGCCGATCGTAAAAGTTTATCGCCGTATCGTATCGGAGGATCTACGAGTCAAGAAGAAAGAGATTGGGCGAGGACCGGCTCAAAAGGCATTATGTAACCGAAGCAGCTGTTACGGAGCGTTATATCGAGCTTATTTCTCACCAGTGTCTGCGTTTGCACATATTATCAATACACGCATGTATACGTCACAAGTCGATCAAATTCATTCGTGCCTTTTTTTCTTCACAATTTTTATCAGCATTTATCGAAGTATATCGAGCCTTCCGTAATTTTTTTACTCGTTATCTCCGCCACGCGCGACGATTCGGATATTTCGCGAAATATCGCAGAACATGACGCCAGATATATTGAGACTGGGACGAAAGTCGGACACGTAAATGCGTGCTCGACGAAGAGTTGAAATTTCGGTTGATTTCCGTCGAGGCGAGAGCTCCGAGAGATTTTTCGTCAATCGTTCTCTCACCCAAATTTTATTATTTTTCTTCAAATTTCCTCGGTTCATTCCGCACGATCTGGCCCACTCCCCATACCGAGCTTTTTCTTCCTCTCTGTTTTCATTTTTTCATCTTCTTCTTCTTCTTCTTTTCGTCTCCCCTCTGCCCACTTCCAACGAGCCAATAAGCATCCCTCTCTCAACTCAATAAAATCTTCATGAGATGCTGGAGTGGCTCGAGGGTCGAAGAACACTGGGGGAATCGAGAAATTATGAATATAACATGAAGACGAAATACTGGAGCACAAGAAGGAGAAGACACGTCCAGACACTTTCTTCAAGCGAGAAGAACGAGCGAGGGAACATCGGAGAATAATAATTTTAAAAAAATTAGCGTTGTCCTCGGTAAAACTCTTTATTGCACGTTATTTAAAAAACACGAGTGAGAAAATGATTATATTATGGAGAAACGAACAGAGAGTAAATCTAAAATCAGTTCGAACAAAATATGTTTGCTTATTTTCGTTATAAAAAAACAAATCATTTATTTTTTTCTCTGTACGACATTTCTTTCTCGATTCAGCGATAAGTGACGTCTGACAGGATTTAATAGTCGGAGAAATGAAATGGAAAACAAGAAATGAAATAGAAAACAAAAGGGAGTAAAAAAAAGGGGATGCTGGCTATCTATCGGTAATTCGAGTGTCACTGCGGTTAAAATCGATTTGCGGGAATAAGCCAATCAGCTCTGAGAATGAATTTATTCCTCGAGTGGAAGGGTTGAGGTGGGGGAGAGGGGGAATCGATTGTTCAGGAATCTAATTTGAGGCGGACAGACAGATGACGTAGATCACTGGACATTTCCTTGCAAGCGACAGCAATTTCTAGCTCGTTACTACATCGTCGGACCGACGAACCTTTTCTCGTTCGGACAACAATCGTTCAATATTTACAAATAAAAGAAAAAGGAACTAGAAACGTATTTCACTTCTCTTACGGCGCCTTGAATAAAAAAAAATGTGTATACGTAAATGATACTTCAAAAGCAATTGTATTTCGAATAAAAGATCTGCTCTCTTTATCAAACTATACAACGAGATTAGACAAGAGAATATATAACTATGTATATAGAAGTAAACAAAATTCAACCCATTAAGCTCTGGTGGATCGCGTGTGTTGCAGGAACCTTTCTTCTCTCGTTTTCTTTCTCTATTTATCAGAGTTCGTTTCAATTCTCATTGTTGGCTGAAAAACGTAGCCTTCTCGATCGAGTGCGCGTTAATGAAACTTTGGTATATATCGATTGTTGCCCCTCTCGAGCACACGTTCTCTCGTACCCTTTTTTACCTATTTCTCTTGTAATTTAACGAGCATCCCGGTGTAACACAATATTACGAAAAATCTTCGGTTACGTTATACTCGATCCGTCGACTGCGATATTAATTTCTAACTTTTTCCAGAAATTCCTCATATAATTATTTATTATTGATCGTTGCGGAATCAGAGAGGAATTTTTTTCCGCTTCGATGGAAAAGAATATCCTGTTTTTAGCGACCCTGTTCACCTTTTTTCTTCTTCAGACATAATCGATACAGGTTTCATTTAAAATTTCATTGAAGATATATACTTCTCGATTCGAGACACGAGAGCCCAGAGGGAAAAATTCGTGTATCCTCTGAAATTGGTCAATATCCTGCCAGGAGAGAGAAGAGATAATCTTCTCGTCGGGATGAATCCGTCGTCGAGAGTGTTCTCAGCGGCCGTCTCTTTCGACCCATCAAATCTAGCGCTCCGGTGAAAAACTTAATCTCGCCTCCATTACAGCTGGAAGGAAAAGGCAGCCCATTGAATTATCCACGAAATTAAATCATAAAGAAAAACAGTCACGAATTATAATTTGTCCTTTTTTATTTCAATTTTTCCCCAAATTAACATAACTTTTTTTATATCTTTTTAAGAACACCACTTTGAACTAAAATTCGTGATGAAGAAACGTGCGATATATAAATTAACGAGTAAATACGCAAATGCGAATTTACGTAAATAAGTGAAATTGAATCGGAAAATAAAAATATCTGGACGTGACTCTAGGTATCGAATTTCAAGTCAATGAGAATGGCTGCATAACGAATTATTGAATTTCACCGTCGAGAGTGACACTTAGTTGCATACGATTTCGTTCCGAGCCATTATACTCGACCCGAACGATTCGGATGTGTTATTACGAAATTCCGATCGCCGAGAGCCAACGATACAATTTGAATTTTGCCTTGATTCGATTGTTCAGAAGGAATGCCGAGAACTACACTGTAAAAAATGTCGCGGTGTTAACCAAATAGTGTGAGTGATAAATGGAAATGGTGTAAAATAATAATAGCAGTGTGTGTTTGGTAAAAGATGATGGTGTTACTTACTGAATTCACGGGTTTAATAAATAATCGATATTTTTAGCAACAGGGATGGACAGAGCTCGATACTTTCCTGCGAGAAATGAAAATTTTCCATTGAAAATATCATCCAATGAAAAATTTTCATTTCTCTGAAAAGTATCGAGCTTCGCCCATACCTGTTCTGCAATAAAACTTTGATTACGTTTCTGACAGTCCACTCTATTAAGTAGCAATAAACGGGGACAAGAATGAACGCAAAAATTTAGTATCAGATTGATTTAGTATCAAGTTGATAAAAAAAATTTAGAAAATTAATATTTTGTTTAGTGAAATTGATATATAATTTTTTATAAAAATATATTTAAATTAAATTAAAATTGGAGATGTAAATATGAGTTAACTAGTTATTTATGTAAAAGTTAATATAATATGGATAAAAATTAAAGTTGAGGGGGTATAAAATTTATTTTGTTGAAATATTATAATATTAATATGTGGATAATTTTAAAGAAATTTAAAGAAAGAAGCTTGACATACCAAAATGTCATTTTATGACACATTATCTGAATATTATTAAACAAATCGGTCCTCTGGCACATCTTTTGTTAATCAGGTTTGAGAGGAAGTATAATTATTTCAAGGAACTGATACTTGAATATAAAATTTTAAAAACATTGTCAAAACACTTGCACTTAACATCAACGTTACATATATTATAAAAAAAATTAGTATAAAATAAATTTTTTTGAAAGAACATGTCTAGATAGTAAATTACCCTACATATTAGGGTAAATTTCTGAATGCAGAGAGAGAGAAACAAACAATAATTTACGAACTTAATAACATGGAATGTTTTACGAACAAAAGTTACATATAAAATGCATAAACCTATTACAAACAAATCGAAACCCACATAGTTCCAAAATATTCTTTATATTATAGAGTAGCGTAATCTGTATCTCTTTTTTATTCGCACCGAATGATGTTGGCAAGAATATTGTTACTTCATTAATTTTACGCACTACACGGTGTTTATATTGTGGTGTTAATTGCTTACACTGATTTAACACAGCATATCAAACGACATCTATTAACACTATGCCATTCTACACCAAACGGTGGGAACTATATAGACCAAGAGTGTGGTGTTAAATTAAGACCATTTCAACACCAAATTTTTTACAGTGTATTAGACACATTTGCAGGATCTCAACAATAGAATAATTTGAATAGAAAATAACAAAAAGTGTTCAAGAATAAGTTACGTGATATTTTTTGTAATTATCATAAAATCTTATTTTTATGCTTAGTTTTTATTTCATTTTTATCGACTTTTGTCATATATGTTAAAGAGCTTAAAAAATACTCCACGTTTGCAAGATTTCTTTGCAAGAAATTGCAAAGTCTCATGGTGGACATTGTAAATTTACGGTGAGACTTATTTATCCATGGGATAAGAGAAAAATTGGGTAAATAGAGAAAAACGCTCGTTCTCTTTGCTTTCAGTTGCCTCGCCACCAGATAGGAGAGTCACGAGGGACGACATCGCCGTCTCGTCGTCTTCGCCAACCACTGCTTCGGCAATCGTAAATGCAAATGCGAGCACTAGCAGCACCGGTGCAAACACCGGTGCTGCGCACAATCCTCCTTCCCCAGGAAGAAATGGCCAGCTCCCGAGTAAGTAAAAAGAAAATGAAAGACGAGAGCTTTCATTCTCGACTTTTAATGAGAGCAGCTTGAGAAATATCTTCGGATTATGTTGAAGTAAATTTTGAAGTGGTTAAGAAATATTAAATTTGTCCATAGTTCTTATAAAAATTCGTATATTGCATTTTAAGCAAATAAGTCATTTTTATAATTTTTTAAGATATGTATATTTGCACAACTTTTGAATCAATTATTGCGAAATCTGCTGATAATTCGCTGAAAATAAATTACTTGACAATATTATATAAGTACTTGGTTTTTTATTTAATTTATTTGCTTATAAAAGTAACGATAATTTTCAAAATAAGATCATTTTGCTTTTTGTTAAGCTAGTTATGTAAAAGGAATGATTTTTTGTATGAATGTAATTCAATTTACATTGTATACGATGAAAAATAGTACGAAAACGTTTAATTCTAAAAAAAGTACATAATTTCTTATTCTGTGAATTTTAAATAAATCATCTTTTAAACCGATAAATTTATATAATTTTATATTTTATTAGATATATCTCCTTGATAACATGTTTTAGGCCAAAGTTTGATTGATCGATAAATTTTGTGTCATAAATATGTATCGTGCATTTTGGCATACATGCTGATGAGAGTCTTTGGAGCGAGCAATGCATTAAAACTTTATATGTATATATATTGAGTGATGCGAAGGCGATGGTTTAGATCCGAGGGAAGATTTTGACGCAACTCGGCAAAAGAGCGATCACGCGGAAACGGAAAAGAAATTTTTTCATCCCAAAATTTTTCTTCTTCCCGTCAATTGGGAATTCTCGACGGAATGTTCGCCGAACGTAAAATATTCTTGAAAATCTCTCGATATTCAGAGCTCACTGAATCATTTTCCATCCGGGGCTGTCGATATTCTTATCAGGCTTTCCTTGAGAATCCGGAAAAAAGCCCGGAGTGGCTGAGCCTCATCCCGGCAGCGATTCCATTTCGATTTTTTCAATGCCACCGAAAACAATAATAAGCGCAATTTTCCGCCTCGAAGACGCGAGGAATCGGAGCCGGATGAAAAAAAATTTGTTGATCGATCGCCGTATCTAATCGCGCGCGGTTCTCCACTCGACAGTAATTGCGAGAATGTTTGGACAGACTTTCCGAAGAAGCAAACAGCTTATCTGCCGTTTCTTTTATCAATCACGCTGATGCACCGCGATTGCAAGCTTTTTCAATTACTAGAGCCAACGTGGAATCATCTGCTCGAAGAATCGCCTCGAAAAACTTTTCGACGGGTGTCGGACAATCTTCACATTGAATTTATGTAATATAAATTGCCTTCGCCCAATCGAACTTATCATTCGTATCTCACCGTTTGTCATATACCACCTCCAAGTATAATTCAAAATGAATGACATTCGAATATCGACAGAATTAAATTGAATCGTTGAAAAAGAATCATTTTTGAGACGAAGATTGATTTTTGTTCGAACAATGCTCTATACGAATGCGTCGAGAAATGGAATACGCATTTTGATATTTACTTTTACGACATACATTTCATTTCGTTGATAAAGGTATTAAAATTAAAATAACAGTATATAAGAAAAAAATTTGTAAATGTGTTGATAAATAATATAATGATATACATATAAGGAATATATATGTCATAAAATATCGTCGAATAAAATTTTAGAAATCATTTGAAAAAATGAATAATAAAAATAACACGTAATTCGACGCAAATGGGAATTTCTGTCTTGTTAATTCCGGGTAATTCGACACATGTGATTGCAGAACAAGGTACACTGACGATAGTACGTCGCAGTTCCGGCAAAGGTAAAGCAAGCGGAGGCGGGAACGTTGACAGTCCGAGCGACAATGCCGAAGCATACTTGAGAGGCCAATCGGTCGATCTCGAAGAGATACTCGACAATGTTGATCTCGAGACAGACTCTCTGCCAGCCGTTGACACGCCCGATGCTTGCGACAAAGCTGCCCTCAGGTTAGCAAATACGAATCATAGCGGTACGAAATTTTAAAGATATAAAAGCACACTTATTAAATAATTCCAATAATTAGCAAGGCAAACGTACCAATAATTCAACTTCTAACGATTTCTTCGATTCTATTTCTGTTTCAAAAATATTGGAAAAATGTGCTCCAAAAATGTTGCTGTTCGTCTTTTAGCAATTTCTTTCAATTTATTATTAAATCCGTATAATTATGATACGAAAATATGCCATAATGATTGTAGTATTGTTATTAATATTTAGAACATGCATATGGTAATTTATCTTCAACGAAAATGTCAAATTTCAAATCTTTGAAATAATCCTGTATTAAAAATGACATGAAGCCTTTAATTAATTCAATCAGGATAGAGCGATCTGAACCAGGATCTGAACCAAATTCAAAATTTTCATTTTTTGAATTTGGCACACAAATTTTTGGATACCTGTTTAGTTGCAAAAATATAGAACTAAACTTTTGTTTTAGTTTATTATTTACAATTTTTTATTGCGTACATTTTATAATCAACGCAATTTATTTGTTCGCAGACAACGATGTCTATCCGATATAACTATTGAACCTTTAATATTATTTTTTTGAATTTGACACACAAATTTTTGTATACCTTTTTAGTTGCAAAAATATAGAACTAAACTTTTTTTTAGTTTATTTTTTACGATTTTTTTATTGCGTACATTTTATAATTAACGCAATTTATTTGTTCGCAGACTACGATGTCTGTTGCGGCAGCTTCAGCACGGCGAAATCTCCGCTGATCTTCTTCAACGAAATCTGCATTATGCAGCCCGCGTGCTCGAAGCCGTGTTCATCGACGAGACCAAGTAAGTGTTTCTTTTTTCGAGCGGGAGACCAGCGAGATTACGCGAAGCGTGGAAACGAAGTCGCGAGAAAGAATGAAGTTGCGAACGAATTGTCTGGGCAGCATTTTAATAGCCTCGAGGGCTGCATCGTTATCTTTTTAAACTTGAAAATTATCGAGGAAAAAAGTTTTATCGATGATCGATCCTGAACCTTCAACCTTTTTTTTAGTTCCGATAAAGTTTTTTCTAACTTTTTTTGTAAGAACAGATTTCGATAGAATTTCTTTTAACACTTTCACGATATTTTACTTGAGGTATTTTATTCTTGGAGTAACATTTAATTTAGAACTTTTTCTAAGCTTTTAGAGAGTGAATAACAATAAAAATGTTGTAACATTTTATTTACAGAGCTTTTTTAACAATATGATTAACTTTTATGTGACACCTAACAATGCTTGAAAAAAAATAATCGAAACGCGAAAAGTAGATAAAAGTTGTTTCTTAATTTTTCGGATTGAATCAGTACTAATTATTATTTATCTTAATAATCAATTTACGTTTTTCCTACCACTTCCTGACATAATCTTTACGACTTTTGACGACATTTTTTGACAGGAGAAGAAGATTATCCGAGCACGAAAAGCATCGTCGAGTCCTTTCTACTAATATTCTTATTTCAGCGATGGGTACAGGAGGAATTCGATGGGAATTCCGAAGGATCACGAAAAATTGCGTAGCGAGTGAAGGAGAGACGAATATAAAACGAAAAATTATGAAAAAAATAACGAAAAATAATGCAATTATGCAAAATTTTCAAGAATAATGAAAAAAAAAACGTCTAAGACGAAAGAAAAAAATGTACTTACGAAAAAAATGTGTTTCTTCTTCCACGTTTGACTAACGAGCACTATCGCAGGGTGAGTTCGAGTGAGAGTACTCGGTCATCGCGTAGGGGGGCGGGCCACTCATCGACGGCCCACGGGGGTGGCTTGGACACGGACGGACCACAGAGCCATGCGGTGGCCACTCAGAAACGGAAGCTTCGCACCCCCGTGTGGGCAAGGTTGCGAAACATTCACATTCCAAAAAAAAACAACCTCATTCCAAAATCATCCAAAAGCCTTTCTCTCACCTTTTAAAAAATACCAAAAAACATTTCACATCCCATACATTCCCTCGAATCATGCTCCAAGAAAGAATAATTCTCCAAATTATATATGCTCCTAAAAAAGAAATCCTCGAAACCCTCGATGTTATCACATTAAGATTTAAGTGAATGCATTTTGTGTTCGATTATTTAAAAAATCAAGAAAATATTGACTACAAGTTTGTCAGGTGATCTTTCACGTCGAGTGCCTAGTGAGGATAATAATCAGCACGATTTTTGTTTCTTTTTAAATTTGTCACATTTCTTATCATGACGTTCAAGTCGAATGGAAAATTAATAGTTATAATTATTTCTCGCAGTTGAGAAATTCGTGCTTGTTGTTATTCTTAACAATGAGACGTGAACAAATTTTCTTTAGACACTGTACAGTGACGTCACGATCTTCATATCTGTGGCCTAGCCGAGCACCTATTCTATGATATGAATTTTTCTCTTCTAATTCCAATACGAAACTCGTTGAAAGTGATGAATCAGAAAGCAAATTAGAGGAAGGATGGACACAGCACCAAATACATAGTTCCGGTTTCGTTTGAAGTAGAGCGCAAGCGTGCGCGCGACCCGCGATTTTCCGATTCTCGCAAGAAATAGGACATTTTTAGTTGAGTAGACATGTCGTACAATTTTCACACATTTTTACCTAGCTCAATAAGAAACCAAACACTGCCAGGATAAAAGAAAAACTTTATCCAAATAATTGTATTTTATGAAGAAAAAAAGACACGTATATGAAAAAAACGTAATCGAAATAGAAAAAAAATTATCACTCGGTATCTTAGACATTTTTCGTTGTAAAAAATGACGTTATCCTTGTTTCTCCTGCATTCTTTGATGTGTCATTACGTGGAAATTTTTTGTAAAAAAATTACATTTTCTGAAGTGATGACCGAAGGAAAATATATTATTTGACACAGCATGGACGTCGTCGTCTCTCTGCCTGCCTCACAGTGTTTTTATCTTTCTTTCTCCCTGTAAACTACTTTCTACTACTTTTTCTAGTCTCTTCTATAGGTGTAGCCTGCTCGGATCTGTTGCCCGTAATTTCTACAATTTATGTTTTTTTTTTAAGTTTTTAATTTCTTTTATTCTTTAAATTACTTTTTTGATGAATTTTTAAAAATCGCGATGCATGCATGAGTGTGACGTTTGTAATCAGCGTACCAACGAATCTTCCAATTCAACCAAATCTCCAATTTTCCTCAATAAAAGAATAATCGAGTGCCCCGTCTCGACTCCCTTGACTTTTCTCGTAAATGAAAATGGACCCGACACAAATATGTTTTACGAATAATAATCTCTATCACTCTTTTTTTTTGTTTTCTAGTTTTATGTGTGATGTAAGTGTGATGTTGTATTCCTTGGTGTTTCAATTGTAGAGAAGCGGAACGTATGGAGAAAGCAGCCACCTGTCAGCCGAGCGTACGTCGTAGGTTTGTTCATTATAAACGAATAAAAAAATATAGAATATTATCTCAGAAAACCGTTTCGTTAAGAAATATTTTTATCTCGCACGATACGAAACAATCTTTCGACTCGCACAGCTCGACAAACGTCAACCATCGTTTCATTTTTTCCAATATTTGTTATCGTCTTCCCACGATTTTTCCGGTCGTCATTACTCGCAAACTTCAAGCTCTCAACTTTTGATCAATCGGAATACAAATAAAGAAATGTTCAACGAAAAACAATTTTTCAAATAATTTTCTGAATGGAATTTTTTCGTCATTAAATTTTGTTAACTGTTGGTTTTTTTTTAATTTTACATTTTTCATCCATATACTTCGTTCCATTCAGTAAAAATGCAATAACGTTTTACTGCCTGGGGCCAGATCAGAAATTCAGCTATACGATTGTCCATACCTTTATACGCAAATTTATATATGTATATATGTACCCACAGTTGAAACTTTGAGATATATATTTCTATACTTTTGTACACCGTATAAAATCGTTGTACGTTGAATCCTTTGTGAGATATCGTGAACAGCATGCGACTCGTTTATTTCCCCGACTCTATAGTATTTACGTTTTATTTTTTGTTTTTACTGGCAACTGAACCGTGAATTTATTTCCTCATCGTCGCCCTCGTTTCTCGTTGTAAAATTTTCTACATGTGCCCCTTTTTTTAGGAAATTCGGTATTAACTTTGTTCTAGGCGTTCGATTGTACAAACAAGAAGTTTTTTTTTTCGAAAAAGGGAAATAGAATCTAGGTCGTCGAAGCTCATAGCGGTTTAAAATATAAAATAACAGCTCAAGTTTTTCTGATAGACTCAAAAAAATTATACATCAACGTTTCATAAATAAAGGTAATCGATTAATCAATACTCTTAAATACAAATTGAACATTCATTTAATGGATACGGTTAATTAATATCTTATTTTCCACTTCTATCATTAAATACGATTAGTTTTTTAAATTATATCAGCGATGAAGTGAGTTCTAGAAAGAAGTTTATTGTTTACACTTTTTGTATAGAGTCTTCAGGTGCGATATGAATTACAACCCAAAATGACTCAACTTTGATTGAGCGACTGAATCACTTCGATCTAGAAAATCGAGACAACTTTCCAAACCGTGTCGTGTTTCGAAAAAAAGACACGCCATTTGCTTCACATCCGTCGTTCGCCTGAATTGTGCTTTCGTTCGAAACGCTGAAATTCGCACGAATTGAACATTTCACCGAATTCGCGTCCCATTCTGTTTATCTTTCCATTTATCCACCTGTATCGTGCCATGAACTTTCGACACTACGAGTTTCGCATATCGTCAGTGTCCTTCGGTAACGACGAAAAAAAAAACACAGACACACAGAATAAAAATTGTCGAACGTGCGAAAGTTTCGTCGCTCTCGTACAATCGCCAATCTCGTATCACACGATCAAACACGTTTCACGAATCGAGTCAAAAGAGACATCGCAGTAATCGAGGCTTCTCACAAAAAAAAACAACACTCATCGATCCATGTACATAATTACAGACCACATGAATTTATCACTCGACTGTTATTGTTCGTCAATGGAGTCGTAAAAATGATAAACCGTAATTACAAGTGTAAATCTAGTTGAAAAGATGTCATGAATATGCAAAAAAAAATGAGTTTTAAATATTGAGTAAAAATCGTGCGATAGTTTCTCTCGCCCTGTAGGATTTTCCGTAACTGGGCTAACTTCTCGTTTTCTCGCGATTCGCTCCATGTAGGCGCCTGGCCGACGAAGACGATGAGCTTTCGGAGGTCCAACCGGACGCTGTGCCACCTGAGGTTCGGGAATGGCTCGCTTCAACCTTCACGAGACAGCTGGCGACGACGAGGCGCAAAGCTGACGAAAAGCCTAAATTCCGCTCGGTCGCTCACGCGATAAGGGCCGGGATATTCGTCGAGAGAATATCCAGGAGAGTCACCAATACGGCTCTCATGCAATTTCCACCGGAAGTCGTCAGAGTTCTCAAGGTAGTAAATTTCGTCCCATTCGAACACAATTTCAATACAGGTACTTCAATCGGTAAGACAAATCTCATTTCAATTGGTATTTTATTTTTACCGTACATTTGAGAATTTTCCGTTCAAAACATAGTAATTATAATTATCAAATTATCAAGGTTGCTATGTTTTGTATTTAAAAATTCTAAGAAATTCCAAACTGTTACCACAGTACCTGTTTTGGACTTAATAAAGGGTAAACATTCCTTATATGCACGACAAGAATTTTACAAGAAAAATTACTATTTTATTCATTCTCGATTGATAGGGAAAAATGATCGCAAATGTTTTGTATGAACAATTATAAAAATTTCAACAACTGTAATAAAATATTTCGTAAAAAAGACTAAATATTGCGTTGAAGCGAATAATCGACATTAAATTTTTGAAATGAAAATTGAACGAAGGGATGAGAAACATAATCATCCCTCGACAATGATTCGTGGATATTTCAGACTCTGGACGATTGGTCATTCGACGCGTTCTCGTTGAATGACGCGGCAATGGGAGCGCCAGTCAAGTATCTGGGTTACGATCTCCTGAATCGTTACGGAATGATACACAAATTCAAGGTGCCACCGATAGTCCTCGAGAGTTTTCTCTCGAGGGTCGAGGAGGGCTACTGTCGGCACAGGAATCCTTATCACAACAATCTCCATGCGGCCGACGTCGCGCAGACGATGCACTGGGTTCTGTGTCAGACTGGCCTGATGGTGAGTTTTTTTTAACAAAATAAAAAAGAAATTTTTTAATTCGGTATTAAACGATAAAAAGAAGTCACGAACCGAATTTTATTTAAGAACTGGCTTTCCGATCTCGAAATCTTCGCGACACTCGTCGCGGCTATCATTCACGACTACGAGCACACGGGCACGACCAACAACTTCCATGTCATGTCCGGAAGCGACACCGCTTTGCTCTACAACGATCGCGCGGTCCTGGAAAATCATCACATCTCCGCAAGCTTTCGGTACATTCACATTTTTCAATATTCTTTTTGTTTTCTTCATACATTGCTTAAGGTAGTTCTATCATAAAATCATTTTCTTAGGATTTTGTTGAATATTTGGAAAAACTTTTTTTGATATAATGTGCAATTGTATATTAAATTTTGAGAGGTTTCAATACGTAGAACTCGAGATATTTATTATGAAAAATCACTATTTTCTGCAGCATAAGAGCATGTGTTAAATATTGCAATCTTCAACTCTTTATACCTTGACTTTTGGATAGTGAAATTTGTTGAAATTTTGCACAGCTCTCTGAAGTATATTTAAGAAGATAAATTTAGTTTTAAAAAAAAAATCCTAAAATTTTTCTAGTTTTCATACATACGTAAGCAATTGCAGATCACCTTGAATTTTGAGTATGCTATTCTTGAATCAATTAGTAACAACTTTTCTAAATAAACTTTTTCTGAAAATCCACATGGTACGGAGATAAACTAAGATAAAATTTTTTATTTGACTGTACTAATAGAACTGTCTTAATCATTCTGTCTGCTATTCTCTATGCCAATATAAAATGACGTCGAATAATAAATTTATAACCTTCCATAATAATTAATTTATTCATCACTCTTCTTCATTATTCCGTGAAGTACTTTCATCTACTTCATTATAATTATAGGATGTATATAAAATTATTCTTATGGATTCCATGTATAATGAAGTAAAAGAAGATATCGAAAACTAAAAATTGTATTATGTTAAAATATGTTAATGTTCGAAATGTATAGAAAATATGATAAAGCTCGTTTCCTGATCATTTGAAAAATGCGAAATGCAATAAAATCTCGCTTGATACCATTTCAGAATCTTGAAAGAGGACGAGTGCAATATTTTGCAAAATCTATCAAAGGAGGAATTCCGGGAATTTAGGTCGCTCGTGATCGACATGGTCCTCGCAACGGACATGAGCTTTCACTTCCAACAACTGAAGAACATGAAGAATCTCCTGAGCTTGGCGGAGCCAAGCGTGGACAAGAGCAAAGCTGTCAGTCTCGTGCTTCACTGTTGTGACATTTCCCATCCAGCGAAAAGATGGGATCTTCATCATCGGTATGAAAATTAATTAATAAGATTTCATAATGGTTGTGTCATGACAGTAAAATTGAGAATATTCTTTAAAAAACTAATCAATAAATTTTCTTTGACGTTGCATTAAAATCTGTGCAAAATTCATTGCGAATAAGTGGAGATATTCATTGTTAAAAATGGGTAATGTCTCAGATAAATTCTTACGAAGTGGTACTGAAAATTTTTATTTTTACCAATAAATGTCTCGATTTCTGCATTCTTAACAAACGATATTAATTGCGACTTCATTTTCTAAAAAGTCACATCTAAAAATTGGACGTTTATATTTTTAAAAAAATTTTATTTGATAGAGATGTATTGAAATAATTTTTTAAGGTAAATTTTCATACAATTTTTTTTAAATCTACAGTTGGACGATGCAGCTGCTGGAAGAATTCTTCAGGCAAGGCGACAAAGAACGGGCTCTCGGCTTGCCTTTTTCGCCACTTTGCGATCGGAATAACACTCTCGTCGCGGAATCCCAAATTGGCTTCATCGAGTTCATCGTCGAGCCGAGTATGCAAGTCTGCAGTGACATGCTGGAAACTGTTCTCGGGCCGTTGAACAACACGAAAGACCGAGATTCTGAGGATTCGTCCAACGGTACCAATTATTTTTAATAATCATTATATTTTCCTATCACAATTCATGATCTCGTCAAGATTTGAAATTTAACGAAAATACACGATAAGCAATAATATAAAATTGAACGAAGAGTACATTAATTAGAGAGCTCTGAAATTTTATTCGATGTTTTTCATTGGAAAATACTTGAAAATTTATTCAACAGGGTCGCCCGACGAGAGGAGGTGCAAGATTCAAAAGCCTTGGGTACAATGCCTCGCGGAGAATAAAAAATTCTGGAAGGAACAGGCAATAAGGGGTGAATAAAATGAATAAAAACATTCTTAATAATGTCAATACGTAAATATTTAATATTGTTTTTCTAAATTAATTGTCGCCATTTGCAGATGCTGAGGCAAAAGCACAAAAAGAGCAGGAACAAAAGTCCGAGGAACAACAGGAGGAACAGGCCACGAAGCCCGACTCGGAGGAATAAATTGCGTAAGAATAGAAATCGAAAATAAAATTTAAAAATAACCAAAACTCTTATCAAAGTCCGACCACCATCCGCGTTTTGAAGATTTTAATCGCAAGCTCGTGACCGTTGTAAAAACGGATCACGCTCTCGAAGTAAAAAATTTTGAACACTTTGAAAACTGACACGCTTCTTTCACGAGTCCAAAATGATATTCTTCCAAAAGATCTATAATATGTAGAGAAAGAAAATTGATAAATGAATCAATTAAGAATTAAAATGGATTATTAAATAAAATAAGAAAACAGAATGAAAGCTCTTTGTAAATATTAAAAAAAAAAAAACAATAGATGTCGGGCAGACGGCGCGTTTCAACATCACGATGACGAAGAAAGACAGGAAAATTCGCGTCTCAGCTTTAAGAAATATCATGTATAATTCAGAATGAAAATAATCATAAGTATTTATTCAGAATAATTGTTACTATCATCATGACCTTTTTTCTTGTAAATAATATCGAAGGTAGAAATGCATATTTTGTGGTTAATAGAGAAAAAAAATGGAGAGATTGGTATAGGCGAATGATGCGATTGAAAAGTTTACGATAGCAACGTTATTATCGAATTGCGAGAGTTGAAGAACGAATTTTATCGAAAAATGATGTGTGCGAGTTTTTAGCTTCGAGCGATTTGCGGAAGAAGTCGAGCGGAAGGGAAGAAAGGCTGAGCGATCGAACGCGGTGTAGTTTTGTGTAATCTTTGAAACTCCGAGGTAAAACATATCTGTCCCATTCCAGCTTGAATCTTCTGTGTTCGTGGAAAAACCTTGACGTTGCTCTGCAATTTTTTTTTCAATTCCTTTTTATTCTAGTAATTAACCCAATAAATAAAATATTTCTATGTTTTTGGAACTCGATTTTCTTTTATTAAAAAATATAAATATTATATAGACTATTGCCGAAATTCAGTTTTTTAAAGAAAAATATTCATCAATGTCTCGAAAATTTGTTAACCTATAATTTATTTATTCATTTTTAACTTTTTTTAAAATAAATTTATGGGTAAACATTTTTCGTTGTTATATAATTATATAATGCTGTAAAATTAGTAGAAATTGCATCAATGGGTACAATTGTCAAATGAACTATGAGAGAACGTTGTGTACTTAATTACGAAAAAGCACTAAATATATACAACACCGTGTCGAAAGAATTTAGCATTCGATGTGACTTTTCTACGTTTTACCTCCGAGTCTGTGATGTTTAAGGAAAAGAGGGGTGTGGCTCGCCACGAGTTAAATTTCCTATTCGACGCACCCACATTTCCGTTCACCTTCCTCCAGTCGAGATTTAAGAGCGAATAGGAGAGCACTAAAAAATGTTAAAAGCTTTCTTGACTTTAAATTCTTCATCTCCAATGTTTTATTTCGTTTATTTTTTCAACTCACCATAAAATCGTCCTAAACCATACATTCGTCTTATTTTAAGCATTTTCTGTAAGGTAAAGTTTAATGATGTACTTAGTATTTTTATATTTTCGTCACTACGTGAAAAATAATTTAACTGATACAATATTTTCTGATTAAATAGGAAAGTAATGAATTATTTCGAATCTTTTCGAGATATTGTTTCTGGACCATTGTCACGATTGACTGCGAAAGATTAGAGATGGTAAATTATCGAAGCAGAGAGAAAAGAAAAACAAAAAGTGCCAATGTGAACTAAATGCGACTAAAAATTAAAATATGACCAATGAAAATAGCTCACAACTGACCAGAAAATATTTGTCACTTTAAAGATTACTTTGTCGAGTAATTTGTTTATTTAAAAAATTTCTTCACCAAGTTTATCCCTTTTCTCCTTGTCGTCATCGTTGATCCATTGAGGAAAATTTATCCGCTGTTTCAGGGAAACAAATTGAATCGTGAGAACGATCGAAATAGTTTTATTCGTGTTGGGGAGCCTTTCTGAGCTCCCAGACGATCGGGACGATAGCTTTATTAATTAGGCGATTCGCTGAGGCTCCGTGGCCGTAGCAAGTGACTAAATTCTCACTTTTATCCAAGGGACAAGATCCTTATTTGCTTGTAGATAATTTTAGTCCACTAGTTGATGAAGTAAAGATTAAAAAGAATTAATGTTAAGACTAATCGTAAGAGAAATCCTCTTGTGTCGGTCAGCGGAGTCGACTCGCGCAATAGTAGATGAAAAAAAGGTTTAAGTAGAAAGGGACAAAAATCAGGGAGACAAGATCGAAGAAGGGCGAACGAGAAGTGGAGAGCGTTTCATTTTGTAAATATAATTAATGCCGTGATACAAATTTCACTCTTTCCTATCCTTTTTTCTTCTCTCTCTCTCTCTCTCTCTCTCTCTCACTCTCTCTCTCTTTCACTCTCTGAAATCTGCCTTTTAATTAAGCTAATGTAATGGTGTACGTTTGTAAATTCCGACCACAACTGTGCAAATCAAAAGGGAAGAGAAACGAAAAAAAAAACGAACGGAGAAAAAACATTAAATAAAATTGAAAATAAAAAGGAAACGAACGCTTTCAGGCGTTGCGAACTTTTTGCGAACCAATGCAATTCGCTCGAGCTCGAATCGTGGATTTTAGCGAAAAGAACGAGACCGAATATACTCGACAAAAAATAACTCGGAATAAAATCCAAGTGCGAGGCGAGCTTGATTCGCGAGCAAAAAATACTCGACCAATAGCGTATAACTGTATACCTTTGTAATTAATAGTTGAAAGTTTTGAGGAGCGATTGGCGAGAGAACGAGAAGTGTGGTTAGAGAAAAAAATTAAGAGAAAAAAGAGATTTATGGATATAAATGAATTTAAAAAAAATAAATATATATATATTTCTGTGCTGGATATGACGTAAAATGATCAAGAGCATAAGTGTAAACGATTAAAGTCACGTCTTTCATTTCCATTTGTTTCTCTTCCAAAAGAAAAATAAAACTTTGGCGCTGTGGTGAGACTAAAGAAGATTTTTAAATGTGAATTACAAATCAAATCAGATTGTACATTTTTACTATAAATATAATGTAATTGTAATGATAATGATGACAGGAACGTGTTATTTTCCCAGCACAATTGAAAAAAGATAAACAGAGTTGTGTAAATATTCAATAAGCAAAGCACCATGTCCGTATGAAATTATGTAAATTAAGCAAATAAAAGAGAATAATCATAAATTCTAGTACACGAATAAATAAATATATTATATATACACACATGGAATATATCATTATTGTATTGTGCATAAATCTACAGGATAATAAAGATAATCGGTTAGATACACGATCGTTGTATTATCCGAGAAAAAAAAAGAGATAAATTCTTCTATTTTCGATGGAATATTGTCACGAGAACTGTTGGAAATGCTAAATAAAATATGGACTCTACTTTTGAATGGAAAAATATAAAAACGAAAATTCTTTTGATACGTGATTTGAAAGACACATTATTCTCGATATACACACGTGAGAAAAAAAAAGTTATCAATGGTCGAAAACATTGTAAATATTTTTTATCAAGCGAGCTTTTCGGGTGTACGATAATTTCCCGAAAAGACAGGCAGAATTCCGAAAGCTGTTATCCGCAGAAAACCTCGGCGAGAGTTTTCCTGCGGTCGTCAAAAGCGTTATCTGCCGAAGTAACTGCCGGAAAACAGGGCAAAAGCTCAGCGAGCTTGGCGAGTTGGCGCGCTTCGCAAACTCACCCCTGCTCGAGAGAGCTTTGGGCTGGGAAAGCTCGCGCCTCGGAAGGACCCGAGACTCGGCTCGCTCATCAGTCTCGGTCGAGCTCTTGTCGCGCACGAACGATTCTCGGCGTTCTCGCTGATCTCGGCTCGAAAGCTCGTACGTTTTATCATCATTACCAACCAATATCTGATCCACTATATCATTACTCCATTATCATTTTTTTCTCGCTCCATATGGCACTTTGAAATTTATTCTCTTTTTCGCACTCGTAATTTATGATCATTCAGTTCGAGGATGAATTTCATCGCGTATCAAAAATTCGACGCTTTCAAATTTCATATCGAAAGCTCCAAGAATTTTTCCTTTTTGATTTTTCAATTATTCGTTGTCGGCTATTTTTTTACCCGGCAGTTTTCGTGAATTTATGGAAGCTCTTTCGCTGATGTTCGAGGCAATTCAGAAAATAATTGAGGTGATATGATGGGGAGAAATTGAGTCGACGATGGTGCAAAAAATCTCGAGGGTTCTTCACCGGACGACTCGTGTCTCATTCCATATACTTTCTGCCACTCGGGAGCCTCTGCCCTTTCCGAGACCACCGCTGGCCTTTCGCAGAACCGCGCGTGCCACTCGGAGCTTTTTCCGAGAACTCGTTAACGCGGGACCGAAGACTTCCGGCCGCCGCAACAGTCTCCAATTAACCCTATACCGTACGTGCATACACATAATCGCATTGTTTCGTGTTGATGACAACCAACCAATGTGTTTACCCGCCACTTCGTTCGCTTAATTCGATTCCAGCCAACTCCTAGTGCTTCGAATATTTTCACATCGTCCTTTCTCTTACGCATATCATTTTCATTTATTAAAATGCAAATGACTCGTGGAGGAATGAAAATAGAAATATTTCTTAGAAAAATTAAAATATTTTAAATAATTCATAAAGAGATATTAAAATATTAAAATTCATGATTGAATTAGAAAAAAAATTAAATCTACTTGTCGAGCTTCCGATAATACCTTTTACCCTGATGATACAAATGATATGACTCTTTACAAATATTTTCTCACAATTACATTCGAGCAACTCAGTCTCGACAGGTCACTTTCTTGAAAGTTTTATAAATTTATTCATTTTTTGATGAATTATAAATTTATGCACACCTCGTAGTTTTCTTTTCCACTCGCAAGATTCATGATTTATGAAACGTCTGCCATTGGAGTAACAGGTTTATTCGCCTTGGAAAATTCGTAACGCTATACGTGTGCTCTGTTAAAATATTCATGAAATCGATATTTTTGCAAAGCGATAAAAAAGAGTATAGTTAAAGAAATGAAAGATTTCTCATCCGGAGGCTTCGTGCCGATTAATTCAAATTTATTCGAGAACCAGAGCCTGGGAAAGAGGGAAAAGAGAGAACGGAATGTAGTGCACTCGTCACTCGAGGAAAACAAGAAAATTCGTTCCCGAAGCAACTTTTATTTTGCATCCTGCATAAAAAACAATGGTAAAAAATTTTTTGCAATTCCGATTTTGTATTTCGAAAAGAGCTGGAATAATCGTAAAACCGTTGTTAATAAAAAAAATGAGAAACGAGAGTAGAGGCACGATAAAAAGTGAGTGACAATAGAGAAAAAGGGAGAAAAAACGCGATACGCGAGTGCTCGACTGAGGATCACTGGAACTGGAGATAGAGAAAATAAAGGAGACGGGAGATGAAGCGACGTTGAGAAAATAAACGGAACGAAAAAAACAGGGGGAAACCGAGGCGGTGCGGAGGGTAAGGAGAAATGGAAGAGAACGATAAGCAACTATTTTGTTTCCCTGCGAGGGACAGAGGGAAAAATAACAGGAGTTTTGAGACTCTAATGAAAATTTGCATATATACAAATATGTACTATTTCTCGACATTAACTATACATACATATTTACTATTTTATTCACATAATCTCAATAAGCTCGTATAATTTATCTAAATCACGTTTCAGTCATTTCGTCAATTTTTAATCATGAATACGAATCAATCGATATTTATCATTTTCTGGCTCCAATTTTTTATGAATAATTTTGTTTTTTACATATAGCTGTTGAGTAATAAAATTATAATCTCGTTGGTAACTTTGATTTGTGTAAGCCGAATAAAAGTGTTTGATATCGTTTATGCAGTTTGCATTAAATTTCTGATGTTTGGGAATAGAATGGAGTTTCTTGTTGTTCTCTGTTTGCATATTCCGTTTCGGAATGCTCTGAGATCAGGTGCAACGTAGCTCTGGGGATGATGCTCGTGTTGAAGGCTCGTATCGCCTCTCTTTCCTCCACATTCGCAGGTTGCTCGTTGCTGCATCGATCGCCCTACCAAAGTGGAACTTTCCTCTCTCTCCTCTTCGGCCCTCTCGTCCCCGCTGATCCGGGTTTCCCTACGTCGTATATTTTTTCCAGGATAATACGGTTTGTGTTTTCAACTCGAGGAAAAAAGCGCGTCCTACGCGATACGTCCGCTCGAGCTCGTTTTGTTTGCCTTGACGAATAAACACGCGAGAGCTGTCAAAAAAAAATTCATCTCCCGGATCCGACGGTGACGATATCAAAAACCTGAGCAGGAATATCCTCGTGCACGAAATGCGAGCCTTTGTTTTCGAACCTCCGACCATCTGCACTGCCTCATCAAAATTAATTCGCAATTATTCTCCCCGGTACCGAGATATCTCGTTCAATTATCCAACCATCGTTGCGCTCAATTATCCCCCAGTGATTATTATACGATGTGTATTTGTTAATGTACTCCCGTCTCAATTCAAGAAATTCAAGGATCACCCTCGAATAAACTAATCAAGGAACTAAATAAAAGAAAATAAATATAAAATTGATAAAATATAATTTTTACAAATCTAGTGCGATGGTGTCGCAAAAAATTATTTAAGGTGTTTGTGCTATTAGTGTTATTATAGATAAAGATCTTAAATTAATAAATGTTGGAGACTTAATGAAATTGTACGTAAAAAAAAATTTGTACAGGTCATCGACCATTTTAATGAGCAATTTAATATCAAAATATGCAATTTTAACACAAGGCCTTGGGGCGAAATACTCAACCTCTTTCTTTAAGTGCATTTAAAAGTAATTAACAATTAGATATTTGAAGGAAATTTTGGTAAAATTTTTAATGAATAATTAACAATTAATATGGGCTTGTAAAAACGTAAATCGAAATAAATGATTGAAATATTAAATAGGAAAATAAATACATCTAACAAGGATAAATTTTCCATGCCCTATAACTACATATTTCTATTTTTCCCCTTTTATAATAATTAGACTTGGAATATTAAGTAAACAATAATTAGAAAATTTTCCTTGTAGATATATATTTTTATCGGCTATTGAATAGCAGCACGACCCTCTTAAATAATTCTTGACACTCGTTCCTTGAGAATTATTTTGTGAGAATAAATAGCAATGTTTTCATGTAACTATACGCGTGTTATGTAAATGCGTAGACAAACGTGATTTGATTGGGGATATTGGATTGTGAGACAGAGTTCTCGGTGGTACCGATTCACGGATGGATATTGAATTATATGAGGGCGTGTGCGAGGCATGGCTAATGGAAACGGAGGCTTTGGGGCACCAAGGAGTCAAGCATACAGCGAAATAGGTACGTCGGATAAGCGGATCCCTCATCGATAAATTTCTTCGATTGTTTACCAGCCAATTCCATTTATCAGTTTATGTTCGGTAAGAGAGATGAGAGTCCTTATGTATATACGATAACTCCGGGAAAACTGACAACGGACCGGGGGAAAAAAAACTCGGGAAAAAACACACGCCCGCGGTCAATAAATTTTATCTATAAATTTAATCAATTGGAAACACGAAGCATGTCGTTTCTCTTTCACCCCCTGAGCTTCGAACTCTATCCTTTTTTACGGCCAAGAAGAAAATTCCACGAGCGATTTCTTTCGAATATTATAAGGAATTTCGTCTCAAATGTGCGACGAAACTTTATAAAAATACTTTTAAGAATACAAGATTATTGTTCAAACTTTTCCTCGATTTTATTTTAATGATTACAGATCTGTATAGTCTTAAAAACATGAAAAAATTAAATAGTTTTTTAAAAAATGTACATAATAGCTTACTCCAATTTTGATTATAATTCTGTCTATAAATTACGTGAGGAACTTTCGACTTCTATATTTGATATTATTTTATTGATACGAATTTCACATTATCGTTTTAAAAACATATAAAGAAACTTGATAATAAATATAGTAATTTGATCCACTTTTGATGATAATTATAATTTATTAAGCCTTAAAGTTGGTTGATAAGTATGCAATGAGCTTCCGAAAAGTTCGATAGAGATATTTGATGTAATCCCATCGAAACTGAGAAACTGGAAAAGCTCTCGAGAGCTTCCGACAGCTCGTCTATTTTATCGAGCTCTCGTGCGGCCGCGTATAAATATGAATGTATCGCCGGTAAGTTAACGGGACGTAAACGGTTGCCTCCGGCGTTTGTGCTTTGACAAGCGAGACGTGAAACCCGGCGGCGATCCCCTTTGCGTGTGAGGCCTCGAAGTCTACTCGGGACTGAAGCGCGAGCGCGCGGCAAGACGCGAGAGACGAATTCGATCGTAAGGGCCTGAAAATCGCCACTGCGCGAGCGAGCTTCGAATACGGAAAAAAAATTCGCCCCTTTATTAACGTCCAACGATCGATTCCGCATCGACTCGAAAATCCATCACGAAATATTTCATCGCGAGAGCGACGAAAATTCCTCGCACGATTCGTCGCTCATTATGTCACGTCTGGGGCGATTCATTGCGGAGCTTTCGCCGTTAAAAGCCGATATTAGAGCTCAGATTCTCGTAAAACCCGTATTAACGGCTTTGCGACCGACTAATTGCGTCGCCCTTTGCTGGATGGAGGAGGATGAGAAATGCCATATGAAAAAGTGTGCGACATTGAAAATAAATATATATTTCATATACATTCAGCATTTGAGTATATATTAGAATTTCATTTATTTATGGTTTGATCGATTGTTATAAATTTCATCGTCAAAGATCACGATCATTTTATCCCTTTACTTTACATCGTTTTTGCCGATTAGCAAAAAAATTTTTGTGACGATTCTTGTCATAAATTTCGTGATTCAATAATATATTCTTTTTTTGTTTAATTTTTTTTTAATTATTTCCATTTTGATACTGTTTTTTCTTTGCATTATCTGAATTTTTTCCTGTTTCCGATAAAACAAGATGGAATGAATTCGGAGGTCGTATCCTCAACAAATAATTAAAGGAATCAAGACGCTTGGTGGAAGGAGAAATAAAAAGGGGTCGCTTTGTTCCTGTTTCCCGAGGACACCGACGGTGGCCGGCGATGAAGACGAGACCGCCCGGGGCTCCCAACAGCCGTACGAGCCCCCTTAACTCCGCGCCCTACTCACAGCCTGGGTCAAATATTTGAACACGAGCGGAGGAACACAGCGGTTTGTATCACATCAAAATACACACTTTTTAATCTATTTTTATCTATTTACACATTTTCCGGCTCCTTGCTTTTCATTTCCTTTTCTTCATCCGCGTATATTGAGAAAAGAATAAAAACCAAATTATTTCATATACTCTTTATTAATCTCACCATTAATTTATTTTATCTTGCTGCACGTTTTATCTGCTCGTTTTATTTCAAGAAAAAACAATTATAAGAAGAAAATGGGGTAAAAATTGTGTTACGGTCATTATTTTTTTGTAAAGCCGGTGAAAATATGATTTACCTCTGGAATTTTATGAGAGTCACGAGTATTATATACAAGTATAACAGAGACGTACTTTTTTGTTATTTTTTAACGCATCATTAAGTTTTTTTATGACAAAGGAAGAAAAGAAACTTGCGAAATGTAATCTGGGAATGTACATGTGAAAATGTCCGTGTGTTTCGAGGAAAAATATTTCGGAGTCGCGCGAAATTGCAGCTTATTTCCTCGTGACGAGCTATATACATAATTACTTCTCTTTCCTTCATCCTGGACTTCGTTTTTCGCTCGAACGCGCGGTGCTTGTGTATACACGGATTTTCACAGACACGCGAGCACTGAGAGTAGTCGCTTTTTTTTTCAAAGCCCGAGGCCAAATGCTTTCCCGATGCTTTCTCCCCGATCATCATCCGGCGGTGATCCTCGACCAGTTTCCGTTCAACCCCCGGAATTTTCGATGCGAAAAGATATCCGTGTGATTCTCCTCGTGACTGAAGCTTAGCGAACGTGATTTTTCGTCTCCCTTCCCACTATCCTCATTCTCTTTCGCGCTTTCTTTTTTTTGTCTCTTTTTCCACCTTTTTTCTCAAGCTCTCTTTTTTCTTCTCTCATCGCCCCGTGAGTCCGCACATTCTCCGGTTATTGGATGAAGGGAAAATCGATTATCGTGCTCCGATTTTACGAGACCCTCAACGACTTTTCGGCGTGACAGGACGCTCTGTCCTCCGGCCCTCAAAAAATCGGGCTCGCTTTCAATCGAGCTTCTCTCTCCTAACGACTTTTTTTTCTCCAGCCGTTGCGAGAGGAAATGCAATCGGATCACGATTGAAAACTAGTCGTCGTATATGCATGCCTCCCGATATAGTATATACGTGTCAACGGATTTCACGAGTGACTCGATCGCTTCGCCAATCCGAATATACATATTTCATTCGCTTTCTACCCTCTGATCACTTTTTGCCATTAAGGTGGTTGTGCCCTAACAGTCAAATCATCGAGTAAAAATTCATTCAAAAAAATTGTTGCAAATTGGGTATAAAAACAACATACTCTAAATATAAGGTCATCCAAAAGTGAAGTTTAATTGTTATATGATTTGAAAAAAATGGAAAAAACGTCAGATTAAAAAAGAAAACTAAACAAACATTCTTCGATGTTCAAAGTTTTACAGTATTTTAAATTATAAGTACATTTTTACAGTTATTTAAAAGTGTACAGTTATAATTAATAATATATACTTAAATTTTTCGTGTAGCTTGTTAAAGTTTAAAAAATAAAAGCTTAGAGCAATAATAAAATTTTTCAAATTAATCTTGGTATTAACTTTCTTATTTAATGTCATGTTCCGTCACACTGTACAAAAATGATATGAGATCAATCCGCATTGATTAGTTTTTATTGCCCATGAAGAATTCTGTCGCGGAATGGAGAACGGCCGGAGTTGGCACGCCACGGCATTACATTTGACGACGACGACGATGACGACGATTGCCGTAATGGCTTATGTTAACGCGACTATCGGTGCCGCGAGCTCGTCGTCCTCGTCGTCGTCGTCGTCGTCTTCGTCGAGGACGTCGTCATCACTGCCGCCGACCTCGCCAACGTATCGGCGAGCTATCGACGCATTCGACGCGCGAAGAGTAAGAAATTTATCACGATAATCTTTTTCTTGTATTTTTATTACCTATCTTTCAGTATTTTATTTAAATTTTGAAATATTGAAATTCAAGATCATCCAATGGCAGATCTATTTTCTATGTGATATTGCACAAAAAATGATGATATGTTATTGAAAAATTAGATAAAACTTCTTCAATGACATACAAAAATCAGTAAAAATTTCACTCAAGTTAGAAAGCTCGTTACTTATATATTCATTCTACAAAGTAACAATTTAAAACACATGTATACTCTTGTGGGAAGATTCGGAGAATAGCCATTTTTAACAGTTAATATATCTTGATGAGTAGAGATGATTTCTTAATCATCGTGAATTTTTTACACGTCGTTTTGAAAATGTTATTTAATATTATGTAAAATTTTCAAAAAATTTCCATCATTTTCCATTTTGAACACAATATCTTTACACTATAATAAAATAAATATACTTTTTACGTGATGCTCGAACATACAAAAAATAAACAAAAAAATATTAAAATTTGGTCTTTTGTCCTCCTTGTCATTTCTAAATGCGAAGTGCATGCAGCGATTACTATTCTGAAAAAAAAAATAAATAAAAAAGTTTAGACTCGTGACTATCTTTTATGATTTTATTATGTATAAATTTCTTACAGTAATTATAAGTACATGAATATTTTATTTCTTATATAGATTGACGTGGAAGAAGCCCTTGACATAGTAGAGGCAGCGTCGACAGGCTCCATGGGCGAAGATTGTGCCTCTATGGCCGGATACAAATCACTTCCACCCGGCGCCGCACTCGATCCACGTCGATTCGACGTGGCTCGTCAAAAGACGGATATGGCTGCCGTTATGCTACAAAATCTTGGACCAACGAGACATACTTGTAAATAATACAACTACATGGCATAAAATATTGTTTAGTATTATTTTGTGGTGCGATTTTTATGAATTATCTTATAGTGCAATCTCTATAAAATATTTTACAGTGCAATTTCTATGAAATATATTTTATTGAAATCATATAGTAATATAATTTTCAATATATATTTTTTTAGCATAATTTTTATTGCAATTTGTTCTAGCAAATTTGTTACAGTACAATTTTTACGTTGCAACTTTTTTAGAAAAATTATTCTAGTGTACTTTTTATGGAATAATTTTTATCGAATATTTTTCGTATGACAATTTTTTGCAGCGTAATTCTTGTAGAGAAGTTTTTTTCGTTCTTTATAGTGTGCCTTCTGTAGAATAATTTTTATAGCATATTTTTGGCAGTATAATATTTTTGTAGAGAAATTCTTCTGCGTGGGAAAAATGTTGTATAAACGTTTTTTTTTATAGCGCATTTGGACGCAGTTGCCAAATCTCTTCTCTCTTCCGTCGAGAACGCGATAGGCACGAGAGTTATTGTTTTCAACGCGTCGACGGAAACCGTGATAGCGAGTTCGTGGTTCACGCGCGCGAGCGGAAGTCTGGGAGAGCCGGCAAAAATTGTGAGCGACACGCTCCGTTCGGACGCTCGCCCGAATTCCGCCTTGCCCTGGTTTGCCAATGATGCTTCCACTAGTCGATTCAAGTTAGTCAACAATAAACAATGAAAACAAAAAGTTCATTCATGGTTCATAAATTTTTTTTTTGTTCGACAGATCACCAAAATTCGTTCATCCGAAGCCGATCGAATCCTGGATGGGCTGGTGGACTCTTCCATATTTGTCTTGCAAAACTCTGCAATGGCTCGTTTCCTATAGCGTGTACGTTCGCCCATTGGACGCTCGTCACGGGTTAGTAAATTATTCCTTTTTATTCTTTAAATAACAATAATTTTTTATCATCAAGATGGTTTGATCAATTCTTTAGAATAAAGTCAGTGATTAAATTGGAAAAAAAAATAGTTTGTCAACAGCTCTCGAAAATATTATGTAATTCTTATAATTTTTTTCAAGAGGGTGTTAATTTATTTTGCGAATGATCTTTTTTTATTAATATTTCATATTAGAAACTATGAATTACTTTACGTAAATTTTTTTCATACGATCACAAAGAAGTATAAATATTCTAACGTTTTGAATCAACTCAAAAGAAATAATTTTAACGATGTACGTGACATTCCAATCCGCGCGACAAAGTCCATGAAAGTTTCATCTCTGTGACGGTTTGCACAAAATTAGTGAATGTCGCAGCAAAAGGAAATTGGGTAATTGAACAATCCTGCATTGCTCGATGTTTCATCGCTCTCATGACAAAAAGATCAAAAAGGTTGAAAAGAGGAAATAAAAAGAAGGATTGAACGCAAATTTCGTTGATTGAAAATCAAAGAGTTGGTAAATTCATTTCTGTCGTTGAGGATTAAAAAGAGAAGAAAAATGAAACGATGGAGAAAATAGAAGAAAGGAATCCTTTGTAAACGAGCTCGAAAAGTTGTCCCAGATGGAGAACTCGATTAATTAATCCCGGGCCGATTCCTATTGATCAATCAAGACTCTCCGTTCCAATTCGTTAATCTCGCAGATTGCGAGACTTCCTCAGCATCGACATGGACATCTCAGGATTGGAAGTGAATCAATGCGACGAGGAGATGAGCAACGATCGAGGTCAACAGGGGAGCGAGAAAAATTCCGAAAATCAGATAGAGTCCTTCCGAGGTTCTCATAAATGTCACGACACGACGCAAGTAAACAACAAATTTAAAGCAAAAGAAAAAAAAACTGAAAAATCGATTAAATAAGAATATTTATAAAATTTTCATCAACTTTTTTTTAATACCAAAAATAATGTTCGAAAAATACGGTGTTGAATAAAAAATAAATTTCGTGACGTTGTCTCTGTTGTTCGTCGTGTGATACGAAATATATTTATGAGATACTAAAAAAAATTGTTCCAGTGCGAGTACCATGGGCCCAGGGTGCGTCAGGACAACGAAAATATATTCACGTCGCCCGGATGGTCGAAAGGCTCGTACATTTGTCGTTGTCGAGAGGGTTATTACAGCCTGAACGCTGTTTACGCTGAATCAGGAAAGGAAGAAAAATCAGCCTTCGATGGGATTCTCGTTGAAGGTACTGCATAATTAATTACATTATATTATTCATCGGAACGACGGAAGCTCTGGAATGAAATTCTGGTCGATCGATCGGCGAAAAAAAAAACGTTACCCGACGAACGTTTTCAGCTGCCTGGCAAGAAATGCAGGACAACAGGAGCGAACGATACAACGAAGTTTTTCGATGCTTGAAATGCGCTCCTGGATGCATACGTTGCAAAGGCCCCGAACCTTGCCTCGCTACATACAATTGGCCCTTCAGGTGAAAATTAACTAATTTTTGTAATTACTTTCACGTAAAAATCATTTTTGATAAATTATTGTCCAGTAAAAAATTAAATTAAATGATTAAAAAAAATTTAGTCATTAAATAAATGTTTTAGATTTAAAAAAATTTTAATACACTGATTTACTAATTAATATGTTTTATTGATCGATTTTTGTAGGATCACGTTACTCTCGGTCTCTGTATTTTGCGCCTGTGGCACCGTTCTTCTCGTCGGGTACGTTTATCAGCATCGGAAGCTAAAAGTCTTCAAAGTCGCTTCTCCAATTTTTCTATCGATAACTCTACTTGGCTGTGCTATTATGTATCTCGAGGTAGGAAAACAATTTTTCATGCATTATTTCTTGACAAATCTTAATTAATAAGAAAAAGAAATAAGGAAGTTTTATTTTTTTTACTTAGATGGCTGCGATATTTCCCGTCTTGGACGTTTATTCTTGCGTCGCCACTAAGTGGACCAGGCACTTCGGCTTTTGCATCTCGTACACGGCTCTCCTGATGAAAACTTGGAGGCAATTTATGCAATATTTTATTATCGCTAAAAAATAACTTGATTATCAATTTAAAAAAGTGCATATGTCGATTGTTATAATTACATATTTACTTCGTGTTTTATTGCAATCGTAATAATTTTAGGGTTTCGTTGACGTATCGCGTAAAGAGCGCCCACAAGGTGAAATTGACCGATAAACAGTTGCTCCAATGGATGGTCCCAATTTTATTGGTAATGCTGATTTATCTTGGCACTTGGACTCTGAGCGCGCCACCTCACGCGAACGTCATCCAGGACAGTCAGGGGCTCGAATTTTATCAGTGTTCTTACAATTGGTGGGATCATAGTCTCGCAATCGGTAAGAACATTTTTAATATATTTAAAATTATTTGTTATTAAAATTATGTGCTGTGTTCTTATCGTGTATTTTCAATAATGCTGAATTTTGAAAATTTTTCACTTTACAGGCGAAATTCTCTTCCTCGCCTGGGGAATCCGAGTCTGTTATAACGTGAGAAACGCTGAGAGCCTGTTCAACGAAGCGCGACTCATAAGTTACGCAATTTATAACATCGCAGCTGTCAATACCACAATGATCGCGATACAGTAAGTCTCTTTGCTGATTTTAATTACTTTTTATTACATTTACATATTTATTTATATTTTTTGTACGAAGTGCTTTATTGTACGATATTTTAATTTACTTTCAGTCTTTTCATATTTCCTCATGCCGGACCAGACATGAAATATACACTTGGCTTTTTACGCACACAATTGTCGACGTCTGTCACAGTTTTTCTCGTTTTCGGTCCCAAGGTGAGTTAAATTGATCGTAGAAGAACTTGAAATGGTTTCTGAATGATACTACGTAATATATGCATGAGTAAAAAAGAGATGGACGAAAAGTAGATAACCCTTTATCTTAAAATTTGTTAATATTTTGGATGAAAATAAAAGCTGCTTGTTACTTTCTATTTAAAAGACATAATATAATTTAAACGACATTTAAAAAAGTGATTTTATTTGTCATTGTTTTATAATTATGAATTCATCATATAAGGTTCTTCGAGTTTTACGAGGACATGGCGATCAATGGGACAGCCGAGCTCGAGCGCGAGGCATCACAGCGAGTTTTTCACTCAACGGAATTCGAGGTCTCGTCGCCGAAGAGACGACGGATCTTTACCAGGAGAATGAAGAACTTAAGGTATTTTTCCATATTCTTTTATACCCATTAATAATAAAATGAAATATTATTTTTTCCATCTGAGGAATATGTATACTATGGCTTGTATTTTCTCTCTTAAAAATTATTTATCAAAAATTGAATTAATTCTAATACCTTTTCGTACAAAATTCATACAAAAGTGATACGCAATAAATTAAAATATTGACGGAAACATTCTGATGATATTGTGTAAAGTACTTTATAAAAATTAATTAATAAAACAAATTTAAAAAAAGTAAAAAAATAAAATGTCTTAGATGAACGTTCGCTAAGAAATAATTAATAAAATAAATTATTATATAATTATTAATAAAATGTATTTTGAACAAATTTTTCATGACTCGTGCAAAATTGTCTTTCGCACAATTTATAAATTTTTAATATTCTTTTTCACAGGAGGAAATTCAGAAGCTCGCAGCTCAGATAGAATTCATGAAGATCGTCCACATGGAAATGCACAACAGGCACATAAAGCCGAAGCTCGGTGGTTACTTCAGTACGCCCGTGAGCACGTCCTCGGCTCAGAGTCCAAATGCCAAAACCTCAACGGCCAGCTTCATACTAAAAGTATCTTGCTAAAAATTTTTCTATCCCCCATGAAAAGAGTAAAAAGTAAATTTTATTCGAGACTACATCAGTTTATCATTGATGGCGATACGGACAAGTGAAAGAAAATCCAATACTCATGGAACATATTTTTCTTTTCCTTCTACTGATCCGGCAAAGCGCGGTGGAACGAGGCGCGACGGCTGCTGCGGCCGCAGCAGTCGAGGACTCGACGTTTCCCTCGGGTAGTCTCCATCGGGCGAGAAGAATGGAATTACTGCGAGAACGGAAAGCCGCGAGGGAGCGAGAACGGGAAAAGGAACGAGCCGAGAGCCAGGAACAAAACGCCTCGAAAACCGGTAGACCAGCGGACAGCAATCCGAAGAGCACTGTGGAAAAAGTTTGACAGCCCGACGAAAAAGTAACGACGATCGCAAAATAATCGTTCGCCACTATTTTTTCTATCTAAATTTGTGATGCGACCGTGTGCTCGATAACGCGATTTCCGAAACTAGTGAGTCAAATATCTCAATTAAGAAAAAATCTAAAAAACGATTTAAATTCGAAGAGAAATATCGAAAATTATCACAAGGTCGACGAGATATAAAAAAAATCGTACTCATATCCTCGATGAAAACAAAAAAATAAAAACGAATGAATTTCTACGCTCTCATGTCGATTCTCGTCGCTAAATGTACAGAAAAGCCAATTTTTCCAAACCAACAATTAAGAAGACAAAAAATTCATAAAATAAGATTACAAATTGTACTCAGCGTTAAGTGTCGCCCCTGTGTGTTTTCACGAAATATCAGGACTGCGTGGAAAGTTCGATAAAGATATAGAAAGAGATGAAGAAATAACGGACGACTTCGAAATCCGAGGGAAATAATACGATAGCACGAGAAACTAGAATGATAGTGAAGTATTTGTAAAATTGACTTGTTGAGAAGAAAAGATTTTTTCGGACTGTTGGTATTTGACGTTTGCATGCTGCACAGAGAAATTCTACGTTGTATACAAAGTATACCCACTGTTAAGCGAATAACGCCTTACTGAAGATTGAGACAGTTTTTCTCGACTGTAAAGTTCGAAAGGAAATGACATTGAAAAGGAATTTCAATTAATTTAAAGATAAATTTAAACAACAACTGAAGATATTTAAAAAATATTTCAAAACTATATATTTTTCAAATTGATTTTTTTTCTGATTTTTATTATTTGTGAAACTTCGATATAAGTTTTTTAAAATGTTCCACGGAAAGTGCACGTTTGTACTATTGGTACGATTTTTGAGCATTTTCTATGACGATGAAAAATTTTCCGAGAGAAATAACCGAAATATTTTCATATTGAGAAATCAGGTTCCCATCCTCGTGCTGTCTTGCACCGAAAGGTGGAAAAGTTTGTACTTATAAATTGAACGACACAATGACAGATGGCTCGTCCTTCACCTCTCGGACTCGTCGCCAATTTTTTACGATTATTTGTACAGCTATTGAAAAGTCGAGATTTTTTTACAAGCTTATTGTATCAAAGATTTGATAAAATTCTACAAAAAAAAAACTACGCGAAACGAAAAAAAAAATTGCTTAAGGAACCGTCAAAATTCTTCTAATCGATAACGTTAATTTTAAGTGACCATTAAGAAAAATCCAAAGTCAACCGCGTTTGTTTGTTTTTGAAATTTTTTGAGGGAAGCTCAATTCATAAAATACAACTTTTCCGAGCTGAGCATCGTCGAAACTTGATCGTTGAGCGATTTAATGATTTGTTATCGAAGGAAAAGTTCACGGTTGACTCAGCGATGTGAAAATAAAATCGCGAGTATTGCCACGGTATTGTCGTATGGCGCGAATTGTCGAAAAAAATCGAAGAGCGTGATCCGGCTGTCAATTTTTCACGAATACCGCGTGTAAACTTAAATTACAAGTACAATTAAATGAGCTGACGAGGGAGATATTATTTTAAGAAAAAAGAAATTAAGGGAAAAAAAAGTATATGAGAAAGTTGCGCAAAAATATCATCCACGTGCTTGTTCATAATCTAGTCTTCGGAGGAAATATACAAAAAGAAGTATATATATATTAGCTCGTAAGAATATACACTAAAGCGTTAAAAAAACAAACTGTTTGTGTCTAAAGTGTGTTTATCTGTTAAAAAGTATATTGTACGTTTGTGGTAATTGATCGATATCAGAATTGTTATAAATTCAATAATAGTCGTGCATACGTAAACTGTAAGAGCGAAACGATGAAAAGAAATCGACGAAGATTGGACGAGATGCATATATTCTCTCGAGTAATATCAAGCCGAAGATAGAACGTACTAGTTGTTAATGTAATCTTTAAGGCTCGTTGTGATAATCGGATATCTACTTGCACTTTAATGACAATAAAATCACGCTGAAAAGAAAAGGTTATGTCGAACGCGATTGAGAAGGAAAAGGGACCCTGGACGATGGAAGATAGAGCAGCTTTTAATTTCACCATTAAAGAGCAAATTAGTCAATATAACGGAGACAAAAATAAAAATAAATTTATTAAGCTTCAGCAACGAAGTACACTTCGAATGATTGTTAATTTTTTGGCATTTTTAAATAAGAGATGGGAAAATTGTAAAAAAAAACGAATTAATGGACGGAAGGGAAAATCGAGGAAAAACTGTTGTAACATTGAATAATCGATTGCTGGGTCTTGATGGCCTCGAGACTCGGTTCAGCTAGAATTTTGTCAATTAGGATCGCGTGCTCGATAAGAATCGGCAGCCCTTCCGCGTAATTTCCATCGTACATTTTGGCGACGGCGATCCCTCGTTTCCTCGACGATTTCGCCAGCTGGGCCTCGAGCTTTTTCACGTCGATCGATCTCTCGCACCCTCGGCACTTTTTTGACTCCTGGCTCACGGAAGCGGCGCAGTGGGGACATTTGAAAGTCGTAACCGTTCCGTCCGGCAAGCAATAATCGTTCGAGCAAGCTTCGCACGCACACTCGAAGTAATATTTCTCCCTCAGATATTTTTTTCTCGAATCTATCGAGTCGCTCACGAAATGGGGACCGTAACAGTCCAAGATTTCTGATCCTTTTCGAATCGAGCGAATCGCTCGAACGACGACCTTCCCTGAAAATTTGAACATTTTTTCTTTTACTTTAAAAACTGAAAGGTATACATTTATTTAAATACACTTATTTATGACACATTTTTTTTATTGAATATTTAAAAAATTGAAATTACAGAAATTTCATTAAAAAACTTTATAAAAATTGTTTTTTTTTCATTATGTTTGGGCATAGTTCTGATTCAAAGAGCTTTCATAAAGTTTTAACTTAAATTATCTACACTGAAAACGATTCAACATAATATTTGTTTCAATATATTCAACGATATTATTTTGCAAATTGAACTATATTCTTAGTTGATTTAACTAAAGTTTAATTATTTCAAATAATCAAGTGTTCTTTCGACGAAATATTTTCAACTAAATATTTTTCAATTAAATCTATTCTCAGTGTACAGGATTGACATCATGTCTAAAAATAAAATTAAATTACATGCGTAAATTATATTTAATTGACTGTTTTTTTAAATTAACAGAATGTTCGTTATAAATAGCAAAACGACGAGCCATTATTTGTGATATTTCAAATAATATTTTTAAACATTACTTTTAAAAAATAATATATTTTATATTTTATATTTAAAATAAGATATTTTCTTGTTTATTTCGAGACAGGATTGAGCGCGAACGAATATAAAAAACTCACCCCCAGGATAAGAGTGCCTGACGACATTTGGATAACAAGCGTGATTAACGAGACTGACGCTCGTATAAATAGCGCCGCCTATATTTCTGGGCTCCCAGATCTTCGTCGTCTCGTTCCTGGCGTTCTCGACGATCTCGTAAGCGTTGCAATCGACGGCCTGCAAGTGCCTCAGGAAGCCAACAGCGACGAGCTCGAGTTCCAGGGTCCCGAGTCCCGAGGTCGATCGATTTCTCATCGTAAGAACAAGATCCAAGCATTTCGCCAGAAAAATTGCATTGAGGCATCGGGAGAAATTCGCGAGGGCTGTCGCGTCCGAGCAGTGAGTCTCGAGGGCGTAAACCGTTCGGTAGTCGACGGGATCGTAGGGCTCGATCGCCAGATCCTTGACCCTTTCTTTTTTCTCCTCGTTGCTCGGAGCTTCCTGAAGAGCGAGAAAATTTTTGGCGACGCCGAACGCGTCTCTCTCGGCCCTCGTGTTAATTTCAATCGCGCTCGCGATCGTCGTTCTCCACGCGAGCAAGATACGCGATCTCCGCTCTCGGGCAAGTTCGACGTCTTGTTCGTCGGTTTCGTAGAAATAGTCGAGAATCTCGCACTCGAATCTGTGATACGAGAGCCAGGAAGCCCGACGACACTCGACCGAACAGTAAGCGACGGTTTGACAACCGTTACAGGGGACTCTGACGCGGTCGTCGTGATTCAAAGAGACATGACAGTGGAGACAGTTAGTGCCGAGCGCTCGTACGTCGGTGCTGAACGAGAAAGGCCTGTCGATCATAATGACGCTCCCGACTTTGATGTTCCTCGTCGCGACGAGATGTCTGCCCCGTTTCTCGTCGAAGCTCGCGACGACGGAGTCGCCGCAGCTGAGCAACTTTTTGCTCGCTCTCCCATCGACTTCCGGCGAGTTCCCGATTCCCGAGCACTTATTCGACCCCTTGCCGGACTTTCTCGAGCGTTTCGAAGCCTCCGAGCACCTGGATCGAATCTCCGACAACTTTTGTTTCAGGGCTTCGATCCTGCTCGGCGATTCGTTGCTCTCCGGACTGGCGACACGGTCGTCGAGAACGCTCGCGAGGAAGTCGCAGTCTCTCGCGCACCGGGCGAACGCTCCGAGCGAGAGCCAGCACTCGGCGCGCTCGAGGATGATCTCCCGGAAGAGCGGCGTCTCCGGGGATGCGGCGAAGAGCGCCTTCGTCAGAAAACTCACCCTCAGAATCACGACGCGTTCCCCGCCGCCATCTTTCCGAATGCTGCGATACTTCTCGTAAATTCTCCTCGCCTCCTTGTCGTTTTTTCCGGCGAAGGACACGCCGATCCGCAGTTTTTTCACCGGATCGGCCTCCATGAGAATTTTCATCATTCCGAGCCTGTCGGATTTCTCGCTGAGACGCTGGAATTCATCGAGGGCCCGCGGCCCGATCGCCTGGTGCACCGATCGATGAAACTCGCTCAAGGCCGCCCTGGTTACCATTTTTATCGAAATAGCGCCGCGTTCGGAAAAAAAGCGCTTTGCTCGACGAACCGAGCTGAACGAACCGATTACACCAGGGAGATTTTTTTATTTTTTATTATCGTTTTTGGTCGTTTTTTCGAATAACGTGACGGAATTTAATTACTATCGTCCCCTTCGCGATGACATTTCGCTAATGAAGCACTTTTTTGCGATCGCCTCCGTTGTTCTCGACGAGTTAATCACACGGCGGCACAGTTGTAACAGTCTCCGATTCACTCGGGACACGCACCGAACTAAAATTAGAGCTTCGGAACTCCCACCCGGCATTTGTTTTTTTCGACGCTTCTGTACGCAACACGCGGACCAGTACACAGAGGCGTCGATTTTGCTTGACGCGAGAAAATGCGGGAGAGAGCAGAAGGCGGAAGAGACACGAGACAGCAAGATGAAAGTCCGTCAACAAAATTCCTGCTGGCAATTTCTGCATCTCGCCGAAAATATATATTCAAGAAATTTACTGTTTCGTTCGTAAATCGTGCCGATTCGTTCTTTATATTTTCAGACGATATTTTTCGATTCGCAATAAATATGTTTTTTTTTGTTTAAGAATAATACGATACACGCGAATGCGATGCGCGTAAAATGTATTTAAGGCGGTTTGTTGAATTTTGATTTTTTGCTTTTTCATCGTTTTGTTTTCTATCGACATTCGGTTTATTCCGAGCTTTGGCGAGTTTTGGTCTATTTTTTCCTCACATGCCATCTGTAAATAAACATCGCACTCAAGGTGGACGCGCTCGAGTCGAATCAATGCCATGGCGTCGTTTGGTCGCTGGCGACCGAATTTCGAAGCAGCCGCGGGTAAAAAGAAGATTCGCGGAGAAGACGGATGGCCCTGAGTCGCGGTATCACGTTTTCGCTTCACGCTCAATTTCCACGAGTTCCCGGTGGCTAAACGTCCGTTAATTAAAAATACACAGTCGTTAATACCAGTAACATATCCCGCTAATTTCTTGTCTTTTGTATAGCAACTTTTTTTCTATTTACGAATGTGATGAAGATTATTATGGACTTCTTCCAAAAGTATATTCATTATTCGCTTTCGGAAAAAAGCTTATATAATTAAGGTATACTTTATAGATTTTTATAAAATATTTTAAAGTTTTAGTAAGACGTATTCATGAATTTTATTTATATAAATTTCATAAATATTTCAATTTAGATTACTAAATTGATTTTTATCAATAAAATTTTGTTGTATAAACATTTTTTAACGTTTTTTTGTACTCTTTACAAAAAATTGAAGATTTAATAAGCCTTTTCATTTGTTTTTCGTCAAATAACATATTTTTTACATTTAACAGTGTCTTTCCTATAGTTTTCAACAATATAAGCGATTTTTACGAGGTAAGGCGAACACAGGGCAAGTATCCAGTTGATATCTCAATTATTTTTTAAGGTTCAGCCCCTTTACAATTTTTAAAATGATATAATAAATAAAATTAAAAATATTTCGCTATTTTTCTGTGGATAGTAATTATTTAACGTATTTTAAAGTAAGTTTTCGAAGAAAAATATGTAAAATAAAAATAATAACATTTTTTAAAATGTGTAAAAAGAATCAGAACTTTCCATGGTGAAGCGAGAATTAAAATTTTGTGGGGTCCAAAAAGACCCCATGTGTCTCTCCAAGGATTAAGGTAGTTCTAACACTACAGCCAAATAAAATATTTGTTTCTTAATTTATCTTTGTACCATATGATTTTTGAGCTTAAGTTTATTAAGATAAGTTATAAATCGCGATTCAAGAACAACATACTCAAAATTCAAGATTATCCAAGGTGACCCGTGCTAGCTATATGTCTGAAAATCATGAATAATGAAGTAATGAGATTTTTTTAAAAAACTGAAGAAAACTTCTTTGAAGTACCATAAAAAATCATGTAAAATTTCAACAAGCTTCATCGTCCAGAAGTCAAGATATTTAGGGTTAAAAATTGCAATATTTAACACGTCCTCTTATGGGAGAGCTCTAAAAATCATTACATTTAGCAATGAATATCTCGATATCTATATGGTGAAACCTTTTTAAATTTGATACACGTATGTAGATCATATCAAAGAATTTTTGCACAAATTTCCAACGAAATTCCATAACAATGATGTGTTAGAATTACCTTAATTAACTTAAAAAAAACCTCGTATCATGAAGAAAAACAGGGATAAAACTTTTGGGTGTGACTATTAAATTACGTCTGTTGTTCGCTGGTCAGCCCTACAATTATATATTTGTAAAACTGTAAAATCCCACGCAAGATGGGCGTTAATTCGTTTGACGAGAGTCACATAAATTAATTTCCCTAAACTTCACCGTGCAAATTTGCGCACGCATTCTTTTCGAATATCGTCTGTACATACGTTATAAAAATAAGTGGAAAATCTGACTGTTGCGAATACTCGGACAGCGAAATTTCAAGTGAAATTTTACACTGATCTTTGTATGTCATTAAAGAAGCTTCATCTAATTTTTCGAAAAGATTTCACCATTTTTTTATACAATCGCGTAGAGTAGACCTGTCATTCAATAACCCTGAATTTCAAATATGTTTTTCTTCAAACGATTTGCAGCAACTTGTCTCAATAAATATTTACTCTCACACGATTTCATACGGGAGAAAAACGTTTCAAATATGTGTTTCTTCAAACGATTTGCAGCAACTTGTCTCAATAAATATTTACTCTTACACAATTTCGGTATGGGAGAAAAACGTTGTCGAACTTTTAATTTTTTTGCTCTACGGACAGAACACCCTTAAAACAGATATTGTATCAATACGTGGCTATATATATTCACGAGTCTTGAGATTCGTCACGTTACAGGTCGAAATTCGGTTAGGGGAGTGAGACGACGCGAGGGTGGTTCGACGGGGTGATCGAAATAATCAGTGTCAATGCGGAACGCGAATGTCGAGTATTCCGGGTTCGTCCTTCTGTCGGGGGATGCGTGGGCGATTCGTGAATGAAAAGATGGAGTTGCGTGACGTCACGTGACCGGGTGGCAGTCATACATACCTCACGAAGGGGAAAATTCTTCGTGTCGCGGGTGGGCGCGCAGACACGCGCGGGGGCTCGATCCATGAAGGTGCGCTTGCGCCCTTACCCTTTTCGTCGCCCCGGAACGCTCCGCAACGTATTTCCCTTCATTACTTTTGCCTCCCCCGCACATTTCGCTCTCCTAACCTCCATTCCCGCCCGTTTCAATTCAGTCGCGAGATTCCGCGGAAGCGGCTACCTCACTGCCCCCTCGGGACTCACGGGCTCACGCACGAAAGCCTCGAACAAGATCGGAAATATCTCCGAATAAAACCTTATTTCGAATCAATGTAAACACTTTTGTGGCGATTCAATATTATTTTTTGAATAATTTATCAACTTCCATTGTACGAAAAAACAAATCGTTTTTCAAGTGCGCGACGTTTTTGTGACTCGTATGATATTTTATCGTAGCTCTCTCTCTCTCTCTTTCTCGTATATGCGTATATATTAGAGGTTAAGAAGAAATAGCGCGAGTATTAGCGATTTCCACGGGCGAGATAATCTAAAAATCGGCAAATCCGCATGGACCCTTTTCAAAGGGTCTGACATCGTCTTCGAGAATTCCGAATCTTTCCTAACCTCTCGCTCTCAACGAGACACCGCGTATCCTCGTCAACAGAGCCCACGACGCCTCCGTTGTCTTCTTTTCAATAACAATTAATCGATAATTAAATGGGGCATTAGGTCGCATTGCGTTTTACTCGATTTTCCTTGGCACGCTCCCGGAGTGCAAAAATTTACTCTTGGGCCCGTCGCTATATTGGCCCTTTTCGAGGCTCACTCTCGAAGGACGAGAACGCTCTCTTATCCGACCTGGTATCAACTGTGGTACCACGCCGACTCGACTGTTTTCTATGACCTGGGTCACGTCCACATATATGATGAAATTACAGCTGCTCGTTATCGAGACGGATTATTGTTGGCGAAAGGCACTGCTAAGGTGAGCGAAAATTGAACTACATTTTCATCAAGAAATCAAATCTTTCTTTAGTATATTTATCTTCATTCTATTATTATTATTATTGTTGTTGTGTTATTATTTATGGAACGTTATTAAATTGTTACTCTACATGTATTTTATTATTTTTTTATCGTATTTCGTTATTTTATCATGAGCATTTTTCTCAATTGACTAATATTACACGGTCGAAATGAGAATTGTACTATTATCTCAAAGCATTTCTATTGTGCGAGTCTCTGGAGAATTTCGGTCGTAATTTCGACTGGGAAATGTCACAGCATTTGGGTCAATTTCTTTGTGTGCGTTACATGGATCTCTGCCAGAACTCGTTTTTTATCATCAGCAGGGTAAAAGGAGATAGTTTCTGGAAATGAGTGTATTTTCTACTTTCAAAAATGAGGGTCTGTAACGGAGTTGGCACAAAAATTAATTTATTATTGTGCATATATTATGAATTAAAAAATCGATGGATATTTATTAAATAAAGTTAAGCACACCTCAAGCTCTGAAAATGCGTATGGAAAGAGTAAAATAAAATGCTACTTGATAGTCAATTGACTATTTTTATTTATTTTTCTTGTTACACAGTAGTTTCATGAACTGTCGTACTTTTTTAAGATTTTTATCTATTAACTTTTGTATAAGCACGACCTCTTTATCATTTTATTATTTTATTATAGGATTTCATTGAAAATTTGCACAAACCTTTTTTTATAAAATCTGCCTATGTGTATGAAATTTCAAGAGGTTTAACCATGTAAACATCGAGATATTTATTATTGAAAATCCCAGTTTTTTAGTGCTCTCCTATAAAAGCACGTGTTAAATTTGGCGATTTTCGACCCTAATAAATATCGTTTAATTTCTAAATGATGAAGCTTCTTAAAAAATTTGCACAACTTTTTTAATTGTATATCAAAGAACCTTCGCCAAGTTTTAAAAAATAATTTGCAACATTTGTTTTCCATGAGTTTCAAACGTATATAGCGAGTACAGGTTACCTTGGATGACCTTGAATTTTGAATATGTTGTTCGTAAATGAGATACTATTTAGCTTATTTTTAAATGAGGCGTAAATAAATAATTTTTAAAATTGAATAAATCGTTTTTTGCCAAATATAATAATTTTGAAATGTCAAATATTGATGTTATACAAATAGTTGGAAAGTGATTTTCATTGTTAGGTTTTATGTTATAATTTGACTTGGATTAACTCAAGTATAAGTGTCATATTTGATATTATCATTAAATAATTCAATAAAAACTTCGATGACCATATATTTTTATGGTAAATAATTAAACCTTGCACGCTAATGAACACGTGAGATATTTTAGATTGTTTAAAATTTCACTCTAAATGTAAATTTTTTACGATCGAAGAGTGAATGTTAACGGTTTTTGGTTTTTACGTCGAACATACTTTGTAGGGATAATTTTTGATTATTTTATCGATAATGCTACTTTAAATGTAGCCATAAAAAATTATATCGTAAAAAAAAATTCAAATTCATACTTTCGTTAATACGAAAATCCTTAAGTTCGAAAATTAAATACGGAGAAAAACTGAGATAAAAATGTTTGACTTGACTCATCGATCACCGCGAATCTAGTAACAAATTTGAAAAGGTGTTAACTTACCTTCGAAAGAAATAATAAAAAAAGGTGTGTTACCTTATCAGCGCGTGTCAAAAAAATGCCATTATCGATGAACGATGAATTATCAATTGAGCAGAGAATGACGAAAGCGCGTCCGCGTATAGCGACGTTCACGGAGGTTCTTGCGAGAAATTCACCTTTTAAAAGTTGGCTACTCTGACGCGAAGACTCGAACGAGAGGTTCGGAACGGTTCGCTCAAAAAGTGCCTTCAACAACCCCCACCGTCCTTATTAACTCCTCCGGGTCGCAATGCCCTCGTGTACGATTAAAAAAGTGCTAGATCGTGGTACAGATAGATCGTGATCCCTCATGAACCGCATAACGTGATTGAATGAATCGAGGGGGTGCGAGATCGCGGTGAAAACGGACATGTAGATGCTTTTCTCGGGCGCGTTGCGAGTGGCACCGAATCGCGGCGGGAGTGCACGCGTACTCCGAACCGTCGGAAGCAATCTCGGGCACACGTCATTACATATCATAAATTAACATATATATGCATATATCTAAACATGTATCAAAAGTGCTCGTGGACGCGGCGTGAACGTGTTCCGCAATGAGTTTGCGTCGTAGATCGGACGTTGGAAACGGAGCAGCGACGCGGCTGTACTCGAAAAAGAAATAGAAGCTCGAAAAAAAAGAAAGAAAGAAACGAATCGAGAGAGCCAGAGAGAAAAGCTCTGAAAACTTGGAAGGAGGGAGAGAGAAAAATATTGCCGTCCCGTCGTCGAGTGTCCATGTAAACTAAAGCGTTAGCTCGCATCGTTATATAGTTGGTTAGTCTTGTGTTGTTTCCTTTTATAAAAACGAAAGAAAGAAAAAAAAAGAGAATACTTTACCTCTCGTATCTCCCTCTGCACAGCGAAGAAAGGCTTGGGGAGCGTATCGAGGCTCGCGAACGTCTCGAATCGCAGTACAATTATTAATTACCAATAGCTATTGAGCGAAGGAAAAATCTTATTTAATGCACGCGTGTGTTGCGAGTGTTGGCTCTGCGTACACTCGTTTGCAGACGACTTTTCGTTCTTCGAATAGTTTCTCGCGGTGGATGCTAACTGAACGGTCGCGCATCGGTCAGATCCGAGAGTACGCGGCGTTTATTATTATTTGACCCATTCCTCACTCATTATTATTTTCATTCCCCCCATTATTATCTCGCAAATGTTGCCTGATTTTATAATCGTTGCTAATTTTTCATCACTCCTTTCGCCACATTCGTACGCTTCGTAGCACATCTCGTTCGCTTGTTTTCGTATTTTCCTGCGTGCGATTTTTACACACTCTCTTACATCCAAATGAACATGTGTGTGTATGCATATATATATATGTACAGAGTTATATGCACCAGTGACGAATGCACCGAGTGAAAGAGCATATTTTGACGAACTCTCCATACATAACCTTTGCACAGCATACGCGAATTTAGTGCGCGTACGTATTTTCTTATGGGCCAAAAATGCATAAGTTGAGACTACCTGTCAAGGTCGAATTGCCGAGCGCGATAACAAGGTATGGGGAAGCCTGACAAACAGGTATTCGTACGAAGATATAAATATTTTCATCATTTTTAATGAAAGTCTCTTTATCGTCATTCACACAGTGGACCAAAGTCGAACGCGAATTGCGACGCAATTTAAACACGGTTTATAGCCTCTGCGTCTGGCTAGCACGATTTTTTTGATTGTCCGCAAGGTGCACATTCGGCAGCTCGCACTTTTGGGACCAGTGTGTGATTTCTTTTGGTATTTTGCATCGAACTCGCTATGACGCATAACCTCACTTTTTCATTCGATCTTATTCGTGCCACGTTTATTTCCTGTACAGTTAGATTTTTTTTCAGTATCTTTATCTCGTTTGCAATCCTTGTAATCACATTTTTGGTGTAATTGTAAATAATCCTGCTCCATTTTTCCGAAAAGACTCCGAAAAGTGGTTATGCCCGATTTTTATGAAATTTGGTACACATGTTCTTTTTAATACATAAAGACATTCTCTAAAAGGATTTTTGGCACGATCGATTATTTTGCGAAATATCGAATTTTGAAATTTATGATTTAGCACGTGCGAGTATATCTATATTGCGCGCTCTCTCTCTCTGTCTCTCTACCGTAGCGCGTATCGTTGAGAGGAACGTAGCGCGCGATATAGATATATTCACACGAGCTAAAATCATAAATTTCAAAATTCAATATTTCGCAAAATAATCGATTGCGCCAAAAATCCTTTCAAGGAATGTCTTTATATATTAAGGTAGTACACCCACGAAACCATTTTATTAGGAATTTGTTAAAATTTTGCATAAACTATCTTTATCGAAAATCACCAATTTTTCTACTCTCTCATAAGAGCACGTGTTAAATAGTGCAATCTTCAAATCTTGATATCTTGACTTCTAAGAAGTAGAACTTGTTGAAATTTTGTACAGCTTTTTATAATACTTCAAAAAAACTTCAATTAGTTTTAAATAAATTTTTTTTTATTTTTATATATACGTATGAAGTAAGGATCACCTTGAATGACCTTGAATTTAAAATATGTTCTTGATTAAATTAGTAACAACTTTTTTTAATGAATGTAAGCTGTAAAACCACATGGTATTGATAAAAACTATGTTAACAATGTTTAATGTAACTGTCATAGATGTACTACCTTAAAAAGAACATATGTACCAAATCGAAATCGAACATAACCACTTTTCGGAGCCTCAGCCCATTTTTCAACAATGTACAATTCCATTTACAACGATGGCTCATAAATCTGACATTTTGTTTTAACAGTAATAATCTCACAAGTTGGGGAAAAAAGGGTATACAAAGTTCAAATATTTGTTCTGACTTTATTGAGCCTTATCAAGCGTGTCTCGTTTTGTCTGCGCTTGCTTCAATGTACGACTGTGCTAATTTTTGTGCGACTTGTTTTTCACGCAACCTGTCATTATCTTGAGACATTGAAGTTTGGGAGGACAATGTTGCGAAGTTTGCGAATAATCTCACAATGACAAAGCTTCCATGGATCAGACTTGTATTTAATTGGGCGGTGCATAATTTCAACTTTGCAGCACAAAGACTCTTCTTATTATTCTTGAGAGGATTACAACAACAGATGGTTACGTTGTAAATTTAAAATACTTTTTCATGTCAACTCTTGACTGATTTGATATTCGAGTAATTATAGTTGCAATTAATTCCTGTAATTAGCCAATAGTCCAGTATTTTTGGTGGTTTCATGGTTCCTTCAATGACTCCAACATTTATGGTTTTCGTCACCAGTTAAATAAACTTTTGTTCAAATATTTTGTTTAACATTTAAATAGATGTTTATTATTTTATGCAAAAAATTGATTATCAAACATTGAAAAAAATTGATGATTAAAATACTAACTTAAAAGCAATAATTCGGAATATAGAAAGTGATTCTTGTGTCTTTGAGAAGATTCAATGTTTTTCTTGGTCATTGAACTTAAGGTCTTTCGAGATCAGTATAGATGATTATTATGTCTTTCTGTACATTAGTCTGTTGATAGAATTGCCTCCAAAGTTGTAAACAAATATCTCTTGCGAGTGAGTAAAAATTCTTGAAAAATGGAGTGAATCATTGAGTAGGAAAATCACGATCGATCTGACACTATATAGTATTTCAAGTTGGTGACTCATCGGATAGCCGTGAATAATAATATTCCGCTTATTGACCGGTACATATTTTTCTTGAATATTCACTGCAGGAATTCTCATGAAACATTTTTTTTAACCAATTGTTCTTGTTTATATTTTTACGATATCTAAAAATATTATTTCACGATATATTTTAACACAAATACAAACATATAGACATATGTTTGTGACATATAAAAATTTAGCATACTATATATTGAACTCGAGAAAAATTGATAAAAAAGAGAAATTTCAAAGTCTACAGATATTGTTACGACGATAAGTCTTGTCTATATCGATCTTTTATACACTGAGAGAAAAGAATGATAAATTTTACTGTACAAAAATGATAACTATACTAATTATTATAGATACAATTATATTCTGTTCAGATTCTATATCCGAAATTTTACTTTATTTTATTTTACAATAAACACACATTTTTAGTTATAAAATAATCAGCATAGCTGTCACCTTACGATAAAATTAACTATCGTGATTTCTCTCGGTGTATTTTTGAATTTTCCTCGAGTCGATAATTTAGTGTTTGTGGCGTCCGAGTCACGTGTTTACGGAATAACCGGTATAGGCGTTCCAAATCGAGAGTATGAGCGCACCGGCGAGAACCAATTTTCGTTCCGAGCGTGAATTCTTGCACGCAAACGATCGGCGGGAGAGCGAGTCTCTTGATAAAACGTTCATTGAGATTGTTCTCGATCGCGCCCGTTCACGGCGTTCTCCACGGCGCGCGAAATCTCTGTTTCCTTTCGGACAACCCCCGAGCTTTATTTTTGGCCATGGCACCTTTACTCTTGTTATTATTCGGCTCGTGGTTCGGGAAGCAACGCTGGCCAATTTGGCCTTTCACTTGATCTTGACAGGGCTCGACACACGCGATCGCGGTTTGTTTTGTTCAGTACTCCGGCGAGCGTCCGCGTGAACTGTCCGTTCTCGCGTTATTCCGTTCAGGCGGTGTCTTATCTCGTATTTTAATCACATTTTCCTGGATTTTAGTGCCATGCCCGTTTCCAGACAATTAAAGCGCTCTAATCGTACGGATTATGTTTCGAACTGTCAGCTGACAAAGGTGTCACTCGCCGAAACAGATGACAGCGTATTTTGCAAATATGCAACGGATTCAAACGATCTTCGTGCCCGACGCGTAAGTTTCGAACGCGGCGCTGTGCAAACACGCTTCTCGAAATTGTCAGGGAGCGGCAGAGTGAAAATAAATGGCGTTTTATCGCTAGACGGAAAAATTGAATTAAAAAAAAGATTATTTTAGTAACGATCATATACGAGAGCAATTTTTATCAGGAATGCAAAAATATTCACAATATTCCTCGATAAAAAAACGTAAACGAAGAATTAATTTACGTTTATTCTTTTAGCTGAAAATCCCTCGGCTTTTTTCGGTGAAAGAAAAATTCACTTTTGAATGATGAAAAAATCATTTGTCAGTGTGAAACACGTGTGTTAATATCGATCGATCGATCGTATGCAAATCTGCGCGTCGCTCTCAGAGCTCTCGGTACAATTGGAAGTTAAAAAAAAATCTGTCGCAACAGGCTTCGAGCTGCATTCTATTTTTTTTTTCATTCCTTTTTGTTGGCTTTTTTTCGTAGAGCAATGATGATCAGTGAGACGATTGATGATGCACTTCTCAAGATATTTCATTCGTCGCTGATCTCAGACTCGCTGACGTAGACGAGAATTTTTCGTTCATTTTTTTTTCACTTTGGTCATCCAACCTTCCTCAATGCTCGCGCCTTTAATCGCTCGCGGCCGATTTTTTATCTCGTTAAATGCTTCGATAAAAGAATTCCGCTGCGCCTGACGACGAGAAACTTCATGTAAAAAGTGAAGTAATTAGGGGAACCCATTAGACATGGCATTAGCAATAGTTACGAGATTTAATTACCTCTTTTTGACCGAGTCCTCAAAAATGCAGGATCGTGAATCTGTTACTTCTTTGTTTAAATTTGAAAGGAAACGGACGTGTGAAGAAAATGAGACGCTCAATAAATATTTTTTAAACGCACGCACTGTTCTTTATTTATTCAGAATCCGGTGATGACTCACTTCGTTCTGATAAAAAAATGAAGCAGAAAGCATCTCAAACTGATGAAGTTCACGAATTTTGATACACTTTTGCCAAAAAATTAAATTTTTACTGATGTGCGATAAAAATATGTAAATTTTATCATGATTTATTAAATCATTTAATTACGAATATTTTGATGCATAGAATACTTTATTGCCAAAATATTTATAAATAGTTCATCATAATTATATTAAACATTAAATTAAATTACGAATATTTTGAAACAGGAACACTTTATTAACAGTAAATAAATATTACGAAAAAAATTTTCACTGCGCATTTTGCTTAAAAAATACGAAGAGTTGCGAATATTTTTTCCTTTATTCGTTTAATTACTTTCGTCTGTATTCGTAATAGTTGGTGGCCATATAATCGTCGCGTCGGTGAGTCAGACGAGCGTTGTCTCTCTTCGGTGCATTCTGAAACGATTTCACAAAAATCCAGTTTCACCTACGCTCGGTTAAACGGGAACAAAAAGAAACACGTCGAGGAGTCGCACTCGTCGGGCTAAAGAAATACTAGCCAAATCTTGTTTACATTGCAAAAGCGAGAACTGCTCTCTTCCCATTCTTTTTCACACTCGATAAAAGCTATTCTGGAAACAATAGCATTGCGCAAAAAGCGATTACGTACGCAACGAAAGGAAGTTACTTTTTTTTATTTAAACGAAGAAGCGTTTTTACAAGTTTTCTCATATTTTAAGGAAAATTTAATTATTGAGTCAATTATTGAGTCAATGACTCTCTTCAATAACAATCAATTTCTGAGTATCTTTCACTTAAGGTAGTTCTATCAAAAAATCGTTTTCTTAGGATTTTGTTGAAAATTTGTAAAAACCTTCTTTGATACTATGTGCAATTATGTATTAAATTTTAAAAGGTTTCACTACATAGAACTCGAGATATTTATTTTCAAAAATTTCTACTTTCTGCAGTCTCCCATAAGACCACGTGTTAAATATTGCAATCTTCAACTCGATATCTTGACTTCTGGGTAGTGGAACTTGTTGAAATTTTTCAGTTCTTTAAAGTACATTAAAGAAGTTTCCTTTAGTTTAAAAAAAATCTAAGATTTTGATTTTCTTAATTTTCATACTTAGGTAGCAAGGACAGGTCACGTTGGATGATCTTGAATTTTGATTATGTTATTCTTGAGATAATTTGCAAAAACTTTTCTTAATAACCTCAAGCTTAAAAACCACATGGTATGAAAATATTTTGAGATAAAAACTTTTAATTTGACTGTACCAATAGAACTACCTTAAGTCTGAACGTTATTGATTTTTAATTTTTTTTCAATAATTGAACAAATGCGTTAAAAATTAGAAAGTTGATCACAACTCTTCTGAAGTGTCTAATCGTCAATCATTTTTTAAATTCCATCAAAGAAATACGTTAAGCATAAAACTTCGTGTTGAAATTGTATATTTAAAAATTAAATTATACACATTGAAATGGTCGATGACCTGTGCAATTTTTTTTTCTTGCTGTACAGTTTTATTAATTTATACACACATATTTTAAAGATTTTTGCCCAACATAATTCTAACAGCACGACCATCTTGAGAGTCTGATAATTCTGAAACCGTTTGATCAAATTTTGCACAATAACTTTGGGTGCAAACCTATAATTAAACCTTAGGATTAAACCTCGCACGTCAATAAACTCATAAGATGTTTTTGATTGTTTAAAAGTTCATTCTTAAATTTTTTTGCGAAAATCCAACTCGTAAGACTTTGATTTTTATCGAACTTATTTCAACGTGATAAAGTTATCTCTTATTTAATTAATAATAGTTCGCATCCCGCTGTTATAGTAGATTGCAAAATAATTGCAAAAATAATTTTTCAAGTATACTATTTTCTCTTATAAATCCTTACAAGGGATTCATTTTTGCATTGCGCATTAAATGCATTTTACAAACGATGTTAAAGAGTTTTTTTATCGCTGCACATTAGCCAAATGGAAAAACACTCGCGAGTTATCGAACAAATGCACATCGTGTCAATTGGGGAGCTCTGCTCGTCGAGTTCTCGATATTCCTCCGAGCCGTTTACTGCGTTCGCGTCTTTCGAATATTCTGCATTCATGTCGAAACATTGCATTCTCTCTCCCACGCAAAAATTCTTATAAACAGTTTTATACACTTTTTATTTGTTCGTCATTTTTCTTTTTTCGTTATTTTTATCGTGTTTCTTTTCTCACGCTTGAAGCAACGGAGTTGCAGTGACTCGGCAAAAGTTTTTCCAACCAGCATGACAATTTTTTCTTACCCGTCACGATCCCGAGCTTGACGGTACTCGGTTTCATTCTTTTGATATTTCCGGGCGGTCGACGAATCGGAGACCGGTCCGAGAATAGGAATGAACGACGCGATAACTTGGAAAAATATTGACGAAAAGGCGATCGCTCGCGAACGAGATAGGAAAGAAATATCTTGCGCAATGTCCTTACAAAGCGAAAGGATGTCAATGCCAATGGCCTGGCTTGGCGACGTCTCTCGCATACGAAGGAACTTGCGGATTTTCGATCCTCGCTGAAGTTTCGCGAAAGGAATTATTTATTTCGTAAAAATAGTTTTTTTCCCTCTTTCCGTATAATTAACATGTTTACGGATGTCTTTCAAGGCGTGTTCAATATTTTTTTACGATTTTATTTTAGGCCTGCTATTTACTCGTCCATATTTACTATATTTAATAATATACAAACTTTATTGAAGTATTTTTTTTCGATCGAAGCTACGATAACCTATTTTTCTGATCCCAGAAAAATCCATTTCTCTTTTAATTGACAGTTTTCGTAAACATACACTTAAGTGCTACCACGTGTGACCCATGAATAAGAAAGTAGTCTAAAAGTAGATACAATAATTTTTCTTCGTCAAATTGGTTTTTTTTCTATTACAAATGGGAGTCACACGTTATTTTTTGTTGAAAGCAGAATAAATAATATGTTTATTTTTTCAAATTGATTGTATATTTTAGAAAAAAATGAGAGTTGCACGTTATTTTCTGTTAAAAGGAAATAATATAATAGGTATAATACAATACAATAAAGTAAATACAATGTTTTTTTTTCTTCAAATTGCTTGTATATTTCAGAAAAAATGAGAGTTGCCCGTTATTTTCTGTTAAAAGGAGAATAACTTCTGTCTCTTATTTTCTACAAAAAAAGACCGCTTTTTCTGCGAGAAAAGCGTATAATAGGATTTGCACTGACCGGACGACTTAAACATCACCTCAAAGAATTTCGCGAGCGGTAGGCGCACCGACTGCAGAAAAGCTGGTTGCCAAGCGTGACCGATAAGCGAGGACCGGTTTTTTGCTATTCAGGGCCGCGTTTGACAAGTCGTAGATTACGCAAGTGGCTACAGAAAATAAATGTTCACCGGTCGAGTTTCTTTTCGTGTTTGTTCGTTTTTTTTTCTTCTGTTTTTTTTAACGCAGGTGTACGTTTTGTCGGAACTCGCAAGGTTTGCTTTAGTCGAGCGCGATGTCTCGTGCGAAGGCGCGAAAGCGCGAGCGCATCCCGTCGATCCAGGCCGCGGTGCATCGGGCCTCGAAGAAACGGAAACGGAGCCACGATTCCGATCGAGCCGTGATCAAAATCGCGAAGCCGGCATGCACCGCTTGCTCCCAGCCTATTTGTTCTTGCCCGCACATCTGGTAATTTAATTATTCGGATCGACGCGAGCAGAGGTTTTTTTCGTCGCGAATTCCTGCCTCGATTTCATTCCAATCGTATTATTCTCTTCGTAGCACGCGCTTTCTCAGTTGTAAAAAATTCTCTTGTTAAAATAAATTCTGAGATTTCGAGAAATCTTCTTCGAGTGAAATCTTTTTCAAAGATCGTGTTTTTCGCGTGATGCAAACTTTGGGAAAAAATTCGCGGAGTTTAAACACGGAGTATGGAAAATAATAAATATGAATGAAAGAAGCTTTAAACTTTATTGTTTGTTGGAAAAAGAGAATCTTTACGTAATTCTTTCAAGATTTCGACCTTGCGATGAATTCTCGCTGTGTTTCTTCTTTAACGAAATATGCGTTCTAGAGACTGCTAATCTCGTCGTATATATATAGTGCCACGTATTGGCGCGATAAACTGATAAGCAAAGTGGAATCAATAAATGGCTCAAAATATCGAAAGAAAATATAAGCAATATATTTTTTGTCTCGCACTTCGACAAAAATCAATTTTCTTTTAATGCTTTATTTTTTTAACATATCTTGTATTTTTCTCGTAATTATAATATCGATTTCTTGATTCAATTTCGATAATAGCAGTAAAATATTTTGTACATGCTCGTTTCATTTCCTATATTTATTGTCTTGAAGAAAATTGTTTGCAAAAAAAAACTAATTTTTTTTTGTCGGAGTATTTTGTTTGATTTCGAGTAAATCCAACGCGACAAAGAAGATTCTTTCGGGTAATTTTTTATCGTTTTCAAGAGACGGCGGAACAAATGGTACGCTCTGAGCGTAGGCGTGGCACGAGGCGATCACAAGTTTCACAGTAGTTCGAATTAAAGTTCCCAGCTGAATTGGTATTTATGTGGGTTGCTTTTAACGATGCGAGCATTATCCGTTCTTTCGGCGCGAACCTGTCGTCGGGACGACTCCGTTCGAAAATCTGTAGCGCAAAAACGCTTCGCCGGAAGATCCGACGAATGAATCTCAATTAGAAGAGTCCACATTGTTCTCCAATATCGTATTCCCATCGTTGCATTCCATTTAATCCGGCGGCAAATTCAATTTCACGCTCTTTTCGTTTGAGCTCGCTAATCGAATTCTCTCGAACGTCATTTTTGTTCTCGATGGAATAATCGATGACTCGAATCCTCCCGCTCCGTCCTGATAGAAAAGATCGAATTTCGCGACACGACAATTTTTTCCATTGACAAAAATGTGTACAAATCGAACAATATGTATTTGGTGTAAAATCGTAAAACGTCCGTTGATTTTTTTAAGTCCAAAATTAAAAATTCGCTTAAAAGATTTTTTACGAGTATTTTGTCCATTCGAATTCTCCGACTGGAATTTTCATTCGAAAATAAATCGCTCTTATTTCGCGGAGGTCTGCACGAGGCACGTATCGCATTTTGGTGCTGAATGCATTAGCCATTTAGATTACGCGTCCGTTGCGAGCGACCAGCCCATTCTGTAATAGCCACCAGACAAACATTCCATCGTGTGTGCTGGCTTATCTTTGCACTCCTCGACTCTCCCCTCCTCTCTTTCGCACGACTCATCGCTCGAGTACACTTCAAACTATATTCGAGAATAAAGTTTACGCGAATGCTTTCAAGGTCCCACGAATGTATCCCAAATTTTCACTCTCGACGTAAATTCACAAGTTTCCAGGAAAATTTATTAATTCTCGTTTCCAAGCTTCATAATCGATTTCAAGACTAGCATATATCGCGATGATTTATCTTTTTTTTAAGCAGAAACATTATATAAAGGATTTTTAAATTATTTTTAAATTCAATTTATTTTTATTTATATGTTTAATTTTTCTAAAAGTACAGTTGAATTAGTTAAGTAATCGTTTCCTATAAATTTTACCAATTGAGATAAACCTCCCGATAGTTCAACATCTAAGGGTTATACACTCTATTTTTATTTTAAAAAATATTTGAACAAAAGAATCTACTTCAAATTTACATAAAAATTTTTGTCCGATATTTTAGATACTACGATAGTTGATCGATAAAAACTACGCTGTTTGTAGGGTTGAATGAGCTTGTCCCAATAGTCGAACGTCACGAAAAACACCCTTCTCCGTATACAAAAAATAATCCATACATTTTATAGTCAATAAAATACCATCAAATTTTTAAGTAGTAGGGAAAGCTTCGTTGAACTTTTAGGACAACATGGCCAAGTCGATATGAAATTTTAGTATATTGTTCGATAGTAAAGTATATTTTAGTGGTAAAATAAATTTGAAGTAAATGATATGGCTAAATTATTATGATTTTATTGATTATTCGTGGACCAGTGGTTTTATTTTTGTGGATTTTTTTCTATCAAGATTATCTGTGAGTATGAATGAAACTATGAGTGTTTTTGGGTATAGAATGGTATTGGATCATAAGGTGACGAGTCTTATATGTTGTATTCAATAAAATACCATCTATTTTTTTAGTAGTAGGGAACGTTTCGTTGAACTTTTAGGGCAACATGGCTAACTCGATATAGAATTTTAGTATCTCGTTCGGTAGTAAAGTATATTTTAGTCGTAAAATAAATTTGAAGTAAAAGATATGGCTAAATTATTACGACTTTATTGATTATAATCAATTATAATTATTATTATTATAATTATTCGTGGACCAGTGGTTTTATTTTAGTGGATTCTTTTTTATCAAGATTATTACCTGTGAGTATGAATGGAACTGTTTTTGGGCATAGGATGGTATTGGATCACAAGGCGACGAGTCTTCATAGCGATTACGGAAGTTTCGATCGTCCACTGGGTGGCGGCGGCGGCGAGGGACACGAGAGGGACGTAGAAGCGGCGGTTGATGGAAGTAGCAGTGGAATGGCACAGTCGAGCGACGTTTATCAGAGGCAACCACTGCTTCCCGGTATACCGGTCAAGGGAAAAGACAGATGGGGCGGTGTCGCCTCCAGTTCCGATTATTACGAGGACGAGGACCAGGACAAGATCGACGAGATCGTTCACGTCAGGCAAAATGGCTCGGGTAGCGGAATCGTCAAGCTCGATATTCCACCGCCCTTGAGAGAGGAACCTCGATTTCCTAAAGAAAAATGGAAAACGCTTCTCGGTAGTTTTTCAACTTAATTTTTCAACTTCAAATATATGGTCCTTCATTTTTTTTGTTTTTTTTTGTTTTTTAAATTTTTTATGAAATACTTTCAAATTTTCCTTCGTTTTAAGATATAGTTCCATGAGAAAAACCGTTTAGTTGAGAACATTTTTAAGACATTACATTGAGCAGGACGGTAAAACACATCGATTTAGAAAAGAGTCGATTGATTCAACTGCTTAGTTCTTAAGATATTTTGAATTGAAGATTCCCCTATTTTGATATAAATACCATCGTATGTGTTAAATATTACAAAAAATGTTTATAAAAGTAACTTAAAAACGATTAAAAAAAAATTATTCAAAAATTAAAAATATTATCTCCTAAAGAAGTTCTTAGAAGATAAAATGTCATATTCTGACGTCCATAAAATATCTTCAGTCAAGTAAAAATGAGAAGCATAATTACGTTTATTTTAAGATTATTGATACTTTCAAATCTTCATAAACTTCTATACATTTATGAATACTACTTTTAATGGAGAGAAGTGGCTCCTTTTTTGATACAGCACACAGCTATCGTACTACCCTAAATTAAAATCTTGTATTTTAATAAATTTTGAGAAATTTAAATAAATTGTCCTTTTTTTCAGCATTCCTGTTCATGGTCGTGAATTTCATTCTGACAACAACTTCGCTCGCGATGTTACACGATCGAGTCCCAGACCGTGCGACATACGGACCGCTTCCCGATATCGTATTGGACAATGTTCCCGCCCAGGACTGGGCTCTCTACGTTTCGGAAATTCTCATTATGATTGCATCGTACTCGGCAATGGTCTTCATCGTTTTTCACAAGCACAGGTAAACGGAGAACGAAATTGTCCCGAATTAATTTAATATTCGACATGACGTAGAAAATCGAAAAAAAAAGGAAAATAAAAGAAAAAGACGAATGGCTCTTCGGAGGAAGGCTAATCGAAATTTAGCGTGACTCTCGTATATTTGTCTATAAAGACGTGCGTGACGCATCGCTTGCTTTATATTTTGGCTGACGACCTCGATATCGTGTACTTTTGAACATTTCATTTCGCCCTTACGATTATTATCGATTTTTTCCTTCACGGTTTTCATCCTTAGACAATATTTATTCTTAATTTATTTTACATTTTTTAATATACGGTTATTCGAAAATAGAATGCTTTATTACATTTGTGCAAAGATCATGAATCTCGTGCAATTATTTTGTTACACTTCTACTTTTATTTCTTTGTTTAATGAATTTTTTTTGCCACAGGTTTATCGTGGTCAGGAGAGTATTCTTGCTCATGGGTGTGCTTTACATGATGCGGAGCATCACATTCTACGTAACGGCCTTACCGGTTGCCAGCAAGACTTACTTCTGCAGCCCGAAGCTTAATCACACGACCCCTTTGATTATAGCGAAGAGGGTACTCCAGATAATCTCTGGCTTCGGTTTGTCAATAAATGGCAAACACACGTACTGTGGTGACTACATATTCAGCGGTCACACAGTCGTTCTCGTACTTTGTTACCTGATTATCAAAGAATGTAAGTTAGTAGTGGCTAAAGATGCAGCATATCTTGCTCAATTAGTAGCTTATCGGATAACAAATTTTTCTACAGATAAGCTCCAACTTGAATTCGAGTTTTTCTTGCCTTTCGCTATTGTATATATTTTTTAACACAATAATAGTACCAAAAATATAGTTTCATTTAAAGAGAATATTATTCTGAGTCTGTAGAGCAGAAAATCAAAGACGTTTGAGAGAAAAAATTTATTAAGAAAAGTTGCTGCAAATCAACTGAAGAAAAATAAAAATATATTAAAAATTGAAAGTCGTCCAATGACAGGTTTTCTCTCTATGTGATTGCACAAATGATGCATTTTTATTGAAAAATTAGATGAAGCTTCTTTAACGCTATATAAAGATCAGTGCAAAATTTCACTTAAATTAGGAAGCTCGTTACTGAGCTATTTATTATACAAAACTGCAACTTCAAACACGTACTCTTATGGGAAGGTACAAAAAAATTGCCATTTTTAACAATTAATATCTTAATGAGGAGCTTCCGAATTGTCGTGAAATTTTAACACAACTTTTTAAAGATGTTACTTAAGGTAGTTCTATCATTGCAGTAAAATCAAAAAAAATTATATTAGTTTATCTCTGTTCCATGTGGTTTTTCACAAAAAGTTGATAAAGAAAAGTTATTGTAAGTTGTATCAAGAGCAACATACTAAAAATTCAAGGTCATCCAAGGTTACGTGTACTTGTTACGTATGAAAATTAAAAAAATCATAGTCTTAGGATTTTTTTAAAACTAAAGGAAGCTTCTTTGAAGTACAATAAAGAGCTG
>JAPYYW010000545.1:0-20026 GCA_030522545.1 Cremastinae sp. A BG-2022a | reverse complement strand
ATGATTTTTGACAATAAATATCTCGAGTTCTATGTAGTGAAACCTCTTAAAATTAAATATACAATTGCATATTATATCAAAGAAGGTTTCTGCAAATTTGTAACAAAATCCTAAGAAAACGATTTTATGATAGAACTACCTTAATATTGTGTAAAATTTTCAAAAATTTTCCATCACTTTCGATTTAGAACACAACATTCTTAATTCCAGACTCTCCAAGGAGATGTCAGCCGATTCATTGGCTCGCTGGACTGACCGCCCTCGTCGGGATCGTGATGGTCCAGATCTCTCACGGTCATTATACTGTGGATATTATTATAGCGTACTGGGTCACGACCCGATTATGGTATATTTATCATACCCTGGCAAATAATTCTCATCTGAAGGTAAGCCTTGTCGTGTGTATTTTGAACTCTCATACTTTGTTTCTCAGGATATCGAATAGATTTCCGATGGAAATGTCTACAATTTCGTAATGTACACTTTCAGCAATACGGACCAAACAACTTTTTGGCACGGCTCTGGTGGTTTCCGATATTCAAGTATTTCGAGAAAAACGTGGGTGGTACTGTACCTCGACAATACGACTGGCCTCTACCGTGGCCTCGAAGATTTCTTGCCAAGCATCCAAACCGGGACAGTTAATACCTGTCTCGAGTTCGCATCGGTGCCTACGTCTACGATGTTATATTCGATTGTATATAATACATTACATTTAGGCTTGCAACAAAGAAAACAAAATAATATCCTTGAATACGCGAAAAGGATGAAAAAATAACGTCCTCGTTCTCGATGTGATAAGGGATGAAAGAGTGACGAGAACTCGTCTTGTTCGGCTTCGCAGCTTCAAAATCCAACAAAAAATTTCACTTTATTTTTTCCAAATTGTATATTTATAACACGGACAAATTAGGAAAATTAATTTCTCGAAAGCGCTGCTTCTGTTGCGAATTCCAACGAGTCGAGGAATCGCGGTTGATAGAAATAGATGAAACACGAATGACGAGGGGTAATGAATGAGCGAAAGACTAGCTCATACATTATGGGCTTGAATCTAATAATTTGGGGATCGTAAATCTATTTTTCTCCCCTCTCGATTTTTCGGAATGAATGAAGAAAAAGGCAAGAACGCCCGTTTTCGCGTCGAAGCTTCCCGGAACTTTTTTTTTCTTTTTATACTTCGTCTACACACGACACACTCATTTTTCTCTTTTTTTTCGTAGAACGAAATTTGAGAATATCAACGAAACGCGAGACGCTGATAGCAGCGAAAAATAAGAACAAAAACGACAAGTCAATGAAATTTATTTCGTAGTTATGTATTGAATAAATCACGCGATAATCGCCTTCCGAATCGTGTGTGATATAAACAAGTATAATGAGATCTACTGCAAAAAATTCTCGATGAGACTACACGACTGTCATCGTTAAAAAAATTTTTTTCAGCATTTTTTTCATATAAAAAAGTCTCGAATTAGTAAATAAACTTAATATGATCTTGTGATGAATATTTTATGCGTATTCGCTGATTTGGTTGTAAAATTATGTTTTTCTTTTTTCACCCACTGGATAATGGGAGAATATTCGCTCTTACAAGGATAGGGTCTTCGGTGTCCCCCTTCGATTTTGATGAAACTTGAAAACTGCAACTTAATTGGAAATTAACGTAAAGAAAGTATAGTGGTAGTTCATCCTCTAAACATTATTTTTGAGGAAAAGCAAAAACACGTATCTGCTCCTTTTTTATGGTCTTGTAAATGCAATTGGATTCATTTGGATAGGTACTATAGTTTTTGAGTTATTACGATTTTGTAAATTTCAACCCCTATAATTTTTTTTTCTATGCAACTTTCGATATGAAACCAATTCCATTTTTCATTTATCAATATGATAATTATTCATGTGGGTGCATTTGATTATTTTACTTAGAAATAGGTGAAACTCATTTTTAGGAGTGAATTTCACCCCTTAAAAACGTTTTTCCGCCGATAAAAAACAATACGTGTCTCTTCGATTTTTATGGAGAATAACACATTCAAGTATCATCAAAATCGGAGGCGGACACCGGAGACCCTTTCCTTGCTAGTTTTTTATACTGATTGATAGTTAGAAATTTTTGCAATTGATTGATTAATTAAAACCTACTGTCCTGGCGACAAACATACTTTTACACCAAAATCAGCCCGCATTAATAGAATTTGATTAATTTAAATTTTCTTGAAATTTTGAGCAGTTCTGAAAAAGTAACTAGAATTTTTGAGAATTTTTTTCCCATTCTAAGAATTCATTTTACAAGCTTACTGGACTCATTTTTTCCGGCGGGAAAATTATATCGTATTCTCTGAATGTACATCTTTTTTAATACTCGCAAAATGTATACGGGTTCTCGAATGAAAAAAAAAACATAACTTTGTACTCAGACGAAAAAAAATTCTCAAGAAAGGTCTAGTTTTCTCTCACCTACTTTCCAATCAAATTTGATGAAGTCAATTCATTTACGTTTCATGCTGAAAAGTACACTGCGAAATTAGAAGAAAAAAAAACTATGATGATGACTATGAGTCGTGCCAAGGCGTTTCCACGAAAACCTTTAATTCCACCCTGCAGACTTTCCTCGATCGTTCCATTGCCGAGTTTCGGAAAACGAATTCGCTTGGACAAGGGAGCTTGAAAGAACTGAACCTTTCCTAAATTAGAGTCGAACCGTTAGATCGTGGAATTTTGTGGGACCAATCGGGAACGCTCAAAAAATAAAAATAAACTAGCAGAAACAAACTGAATCTAGTACACAGACGAGCTAAAAATCATTAAAAAGTGAAAGTATCAGAACAATTATTAAAATGAGATTTGCAAAAAGAAATTAGAAAAGAGAAAAGACTCGAAGCTCAAATCTGAGACGGGCGAAAGAAATTTTTATTCCAACGAGCGAAAATCCCTATCGGATCTCAGCAATTGTACTCGAAGCTTTAAAAGTCTTTGTAAAGTGAACATTAGAAGAAAAAAGAAATTAAATTAAAATTGGCAATTTAATGCTTATCGTGAGAACAAAGACAAATCTTTACGAAATTTTAATGCAAATACCTGTTGCTCGAATGTTTTCTTCCTAAGTTCTTTTCACAGTTATATATTTTTTTAAACGAATCGAATATTCAGCGCAATTCTTGCCGTATCGAAGTAATATACGAGAAAAGCGAGATTAGAAGTTTTTAATGTGAAAGTCTTTTCATTTATTGATAAGCTTAGTAAAAACTTAAAAAAAGTATTGCAAATTTTTCATATTATTCGGAAATTGTTTCCTTACTGATAACAAACACATACAGACACATACATACACGGATATGTAATTATTTGTAAGCTGTTATAGTTGAAGAAAAAACAAAGTGTATTAAGATTCTTTAAAAATTAGGAAATAATTTATAACGAAGGTAATTCATATTTCAATATAAAATATTCGATGTTCTCGCCGAATCTTATTCGTCGATTGAAAAGTCATAAAAATACTTCAATTGAAATACTATTTATATTTTTTTTTTCATCGTTATGAAAATGTTCTACGAGTGAAAAATTACTCGAGAGATAATTCAAAAATAATTCTCTTTCAATAATCATTTCCTTGTAAATTTTTTTATTATTCCATTGTTAGCTGTTTCCGTTAATAAATATTTTTAAATATTAATTTTTTCACTGCAACGCGATGTAAATAAGATGGGCATATTATGCGAGTCATACGAGAAAAAAAGAACATCCATGAGAAAAAAATTTTATCTTGAGTGGACTTGAAATGTTCACAACTTCCAATTGTATGAAAAAACAAATTGCTAAAACAAGATTCCTCCTCAAGTCGAGAGCAAGCGTGTATTTGGACGTCAAGGTATATTTTTTCATAAATATAATTTCATAAAAATAATGATTGCTGATTCATAGAATTACAAACGCCTCCGAATAATTTTAATATGAACGTATACTTAAACGACGAAGATCGCTTAGTGTGGGTATTCGATATGAATATATAAATCCGCATGGTGTAAATGACATGAGAGGTGTTGGCAAATCGTGACTTCCTGCAGTGTTAATTGGAAGCAAAAAGAGTGATCTGAAAAAGTAAAAATGCTTTTTGTGTACATTCTCTTCGATTCGATGTCTAGTTAATTGAATAGTGAAAATGTTGAACTGAAATCTTCAGTGATATTGCAGAGGGACTGTTATACACATTGTACTTTATATATGAATAATGTTAAATTCACAATCTGAGAAATTTCGTGCCAACTTGGTCTAGGGTTCGTACTCAGTCGAAAAAATTTCCCAATACATGATTTGTCAATCTAAAAAAAAATAGAGTAATGTTTTTTAAAGATGAAAACTCCTGATTTAAAATGGTCAGCTAAAATTTGTATTACTTGTTGGTAACATGGACCAAATCCAAATCAGTCGAGTTGGCACGAAACTTCTCGTACATGACTCTATGATATATTCATGTTTATGTGTAATTTATTGTACATAGAGTTTCGTATGCTCGTCGAGAAACGTGGTTACGAATATATATATATAAAATATGAATTGACACGCTAAGCTTTAATCAATAAAGTGTTGACATACACATTAAAAAAATACAAATTTGAAACTTCTCCTCCGAGTGGAGAAGTCTCTGTTGATGTTCAAGATTAAGGATGCAGGAAGTCTCGAAGAAGATAATATTAAAATATAAATTAAATTCTCTGGGGTAGATGGACTTTGAAAATAAATCATTTTTAATTCTCTCTGCCCTCCGAGTTCCTGGACAGTCGATAAATATTAGAGACAACAAAATCGAGGAAAAAAATTGCAAGTGCACACACGAAGCGTCGGGCTGTGTGTTTGTACGGATATATCTATATTTTTACGTGTAGATATTTTTTGGTAAATTGTTACGAAGATCTGTCTAGATGAATTAAAAGGGATAAGTTGTACATACGAATAGCGAGAGGAAAAATGGAAAGCTTTTGTCATACTAGAAAACTCCGAAACGTTTCTGTCGTTTTTAAAAATGTTGATTAAACATTTGTTTACGTTACCCCTTCATGTAAATAAGAGAGAAAACTTATAGTTATTTATCTTGATTATCCCTATTATTACATTATTACAATAAAAGTGGAAAATGGAAACCAAAATGTATTTCAATTTCGTTACTGTCAATATTCGTATTTTTTACACGAGAATATGGAAATAAAATAATAGCACGTTTCGTCAAATTCTTCAATGTTTATTGCAAATAAACTTTTTCCCTATTTTTAGTGATTAAGTATACTCGTTTTTTTCAACACTTTTAATATTTTTATTGTCTTCTGAAAATAATGATAGTATTGATACAAGAATGAACACTTTAAATATATGATACACATTAGATTTTTTCCATTTTTTTACAACAAGATGTCTCGGCATCTTTTTTTTCACGATAGAGGATTCAACAGCCTCGAAAAACGTTAAATGGATGACAAATGAAGATTAATGCAAACACCTGTGCAAATAAGTTATAGAATAAAGGGAGTAAAACGATTTTGCATCAAAATAACTCTTCCATTTCTCATCACTCCAGTACAATTTCAAATGTTCCAAGAATATACAAAAATTATACACGATCCTTGCAAACAATATTCTCGAAAAAAAAAACATTCCGTTAATTTCGTTATAAAAATATTGCTGCACGTGTAAATCATCAAAATAACTAATACAATGCATTCAAAAACTTCTGCAAGTTTTGCAATACTCAATTATTCGGAGCAGTGCTTTCTTTTATTTTGTCGCGTTTAATCGTTAAGGCACGCGCCCATCAAAATAGTTATGAATAACAAATGGAAATAAGGACAGAAACTACGTCAGTCTAACAATAAGTATACATCAAGGTGGGTGCACGTTTCAAAATAATTAAAAACTGTCTCGAAAATACGAAAAAGTGTGAATTAAAAAAAAAATTCACTCGCAACTAAAACGTGAACCTCACCGTGATTGAAAGACAAATATGATAAAGAAAAAATAACATCATTCGTCAAGGTTTTGCATACCGTCTAGGAATGTTACCCAACAAAAACATCAACGACGACCGCGATTTTTGCGCATCGACGACATTAACTTAAATTTTTCATCTGTATGATAAATTCTAAGTGGAAGATACTCATTAGTTGATTCATTTTACATCTGCGGTAATTGGTCAATCGGTGTCGCGAAGGCAAAATCTTCGGGGAAGAGTTTTGCCGCGTGTGGATACATGAGCTTGTACGATTGTCTGATTGTCACATCAGCTACACCCGCGATGTCGCCAATTTCCTTTTGCGATCTTTTATCTTCGGAAGCCTGAGAAAATAATAATTGATGGTTATCACCGTATTCTTCGTACTGCTTTTATTTTTGGTTAAACTTTCGAGAAGCTGCTGTAACCAAATTTGCTGAAATGTTTCATTTAATACAGTATGAAAACATTTTATGACATCAAAAAAATCAAATTGTATGACATAGACATCGATACAGATTTGACGAGATAAATAAACTTTATAATTCGATATCTCGTAAGCCAATTAAATGTAGTGAAAATCCTTTTGCAAGAATGTTTTCATACTTTAAATGGAATATGTATGGACAGTTTTTAACAAAGTTTTATATAATAGCTTTTCGAAAGTTTAGCGTCTTTTTTTTTAGTGGGATGGCAATATTTGTATTTTCACCTGTGATGCCATGTAAATAGCCGCGGCAGCCACTGAAATTGGTGATCTGCCAGGAACGATGTCAATTTCGACGGCTTTTCTCGCGATATGTGTAGCCGCTCTCTGCACCATGTTCGGCAAGCCCAAGTTCGAGCAAAAACGAGACATGAAGTCACCAGTCGTGATGAGATCGACACTGGTCTCCAATGCTTTCAATATCAGCTTGAAACATCGTCCGATCTCTTTCTTACTGATTTTACTGACGGCGCAAATTTCTTTGAATGTTCGCGGTACACCCTCTTGGCGACACGCTATGTAGAGGCAAGCCGACGATATCGCGTCATTTGCTCGACCCTTAAGATTCTTTCCGTCGTGAACCTGCTTGAAAAGTATATTTGCACGGTCGACGATCGTTTTTGGAAGATTTATGCGGTCGGCCATTCCCGTTATTTCGCGGAAGGCATTCACTAGAGCTCTGTCTGAACTGTTCATCTGAAAAATTATAAGAAATGGATTGTGTTTCTTTATAAAGTCTGAATTATAATCATGATTATGGTGTAGATGGAGAAAAATTGTAAGAAATTGATTGTATTTCTTTATCAAGTCTAAGTTATGATCATGATTATGATGTAGATAGAGAAAAATTATGAGAAATTGATTGTGTTTCTTGATCAAGTCTGAATAATAATCACGATTATGATGGAGATGGAGAAAAATTGTAAGAAATTGATTGTGTTTCTTGATCAATTCTGAATTATATTCATGATTATGATGCAGATCAAGACAAACATAACTAGGTCAAAATGAGAACTAACTGTGCGTCTGTTTTGGTACTTGGAAGCGCCAAATGCATCAAAGGATGCAGCTCCTGTTCCTGGACCGATCATTGTGGACAAATCTGAGCCATTGAGAAGTGGATTCTCAGGTCCACCCACACGAGAGGGATCGACGCCAGCTTTTTCATTGCTGAACGTTCTCCATTCCGATCCAACATCAATTACTCTGGAGAGAAAAAATTCATGAATGTTAAAGAATTTTAAATTGATTTTAGAGCAAAGTTGTAGATTTTTACCTATCGCCTACAACTAATCCGCACTCCGAACAAATTTGATCCCCAGCTCTGTAATCTTCGATGAGCGGAGCCTCAGGGTGAGCGTAACAGCAGACCTTGTTTGTATCGTGCCTGGAAACAATTTTTTCCTGTACTCGTTTCTTTTAAAAAAACGCTTGTAATAATTACTCTACTTCTACACAAATTAAACAGGTTTTTATCATGTCTTCGAATGATAAGAACATGAACGATAAGAAAAAAAATCAACAATAACAAAGTTTTTAATATTCGAGCTATGTTAATATAACCTATAAATTTTTTAAACAACGTTAACAGTATTTAACAATTCAATTTAACGATTGCTGCTCGTTCACGATACGACCAAGGTCTTCAGTAGTAAATCCAAAATAGATAAATCGCTTTCTTTCGGTGCAAGACACGTAGATGGAAGACCATTCGCAGAAAGCGTCGTTACGATAACAAATAAAACACGATATCCACTTTTCCGCCTTTCCCAAGTATGTAACCTTAATTATCAGGGAATACTAATTTTTCTTCTGCTATCAGTAATACTTATTATCGACATCGATCATAAGTAAAGAGCACACTTTTATGTATTTTAAATAAATAATATAATATTCACCTCGAGGAACTAGCCATATTTTCGTTTATTTGTCAGCCTTGTTGTTTGTCACTGAATATGCAACACAAAAGAACTGGCAGACACACGAGAATTCGTTTTGTTGCGTTTATGGAGTGCGCCATTATCCAATCACGTTTATTATTCAATTTGCAAGAAATTTCCATTAGGTAGCGCCACTAAATAATATCCAAAATTTCGAAGAATCTCCGAGAGAGAGCGTTACTAGCAAGTTTCTCGACAATGTCGTATACTGTGATCGTTCTTATCAACAGTCAATTGATTCGCTTATATTTTTCCATGAAGTTTGAAATTTAAAAAAATTCGAATAAGGGAAATGTATCATATCTCGGCCACATAAAACCATTTTTTGGCTTTGAGAGGTTGTATTTTTATGAAATTTAATCTACAAACCATTATAGCGCGGTTTTTTCAAATCTTTGAAGTCTACCAAATAATAGACTATCATAATTATTAATTCATTATTCCTGATAAGAAGTATTATTAAGTTTTGAATTTTCTATCAAATTTACAGTCGCCCGAATGTCGCCAAAGTCAAGCCAAAATTTTTCTCAATGTTTGTCTATGTTTTTCCTACACGTTACATTCTACACATATTTTAGGAGGTAAAAAATATCTGTTTTTTATTAACTAGATTTGGTGCACCTACCCTATCCAATTTTTGTTATGTAATAATTATAATTTCATTGATAACCGATAAAAATTATAATTTCTGTAATTCTTGGATTAATCTAATTTTAAATTTTATAAAAATTAACTGCATTTTTAAAATTAGAAATTCTTAAGTGTTGGGGCTTTTTTTTGATTATACATGCACTCGCTTATGGATGCTGTTGCCCAGAACTCGAATTATCACAATTTTACAACGGAGCTTATCCAATTGACGTACCATCCAAAAACTAAAATTCGATAGACGAACGAAATAGAAGTAAAACAATTTCAATTTGTATTTCACTGTGCGACTGACGCGAGTTTATTATGCAAATTATTATCACTTTCTTGGAACAATAAATCAAAAAATGTTTTCTCGGGAACTCATCTCGAGTCGTTACCAATACCATTTTCCAATTTTCGTTATATTTCAACACTTATTCGCGAATATTTCGCTACGATAAAATTGTTTTTCCATTTTCTCGGTATGTGCAATAAAAATAACGTGCGCTCTATTCTGACGAAATTATAACATCTCTGATGACCAATTGACGAGGCTGATTTTTTCGAGAGGCACGATAATTTTCTCTCGAAAAGCGCTGTGTCGCGCAAATGCCACTTTATGAAAAATGCACCAGTGAACCGCTTTCGAGGAAAATCTTTATCGTTCAAAAACAATAAGTAGCATTACTGCTAATCGCATGAACGGAATTGAAAACGAGACTAGAAAGAACTCTATCGTTGCTATGAATTTCTTATCGTTTAAAAAAATGCAGCAACATCGTGATTTTTTTTCAAAAATTTCTCGTGAACCCCCACAGAGATATCTTTCGTACTCAGAAAACTAAAATTAGTCTTTGTTTGTCACATTCAAGTGTTTTTGCGAATGATGAATAAAGATATGAAAATTTCGATTATAATTAACACGTTTAAAGTATAGAAATATGCAAATAAAAGATTAAGACGTTGATCAAAAACTGCAAGAGGTTTTAAAGTGACTTTTTGATAATTAATTCCTTGATTTGAGATTGCTATTAAGATTTTTCATCGACTGTTTTACGAATAAGGTGTTTGTTTTGAGTTGCGAAAAGAAAAAGCGTAAACAAATAAATAAAGAGACGTATCTGTTCATGCGCGTGCCGGACGCGCGTTTTCTTCTGATTCGAACTAATTTGAATAAAAGTTCGAAAAGTCTGAGCGATAGGGAATAATTAACGAGCGATAGGAGCTGTCACCGACGATAAAAAATGACTCGCCTCCTCTTATTACCGTATACCAGTTCGAGCAGGAACGGGCGTTTCGATACGCGAAGGGTGCGACCGTGAAAAAAAAAGTGAATCGGTCGAGAAGCTCGCGCGTGCCGAACGCACGCGAACTTTGCACCGTCTTCTATTTATCTTTCACTTTATTAATGAGATAAAATTAATACATAGTATACTCGATTGCGATACATTTTTTCCTCATTGATAATTACCCGCAGTTTTCAACACCCGTCAAGATTGCAAGGTGTCTCGCTATTTTTACTAGACTCGAAAAATCAAAAAAAATTATCTTCCAATAATAGTTCTTTCATTATTGAAATGAGAGAAATTTCGCGGTTGTGTGGACATGTCCTTGGGGCTTATTTCGAGATCAATGATGAAAATTGCGGGAAAATGAGCTTCGAAGAATCGAAGAAAAGAATACCGGAGATTATATATTTTGCCTCGCGAGATTTTTTTCGTTATCCGGACGGAGAAGCGTGCGTATGCGCTCTTCGGGTCAAGACCTCGGTGTCTGAACATTTATCGGTCTCGGGTCGCAATAATTCTCAAACGGAGAAAGGGAAATGCCACGTGACCCAGGAAAGTTGACGTATGATAGCTTGGGTTTAACGTTATAAAAGAGATCGGGATGGGAGAGCGAGTACTCAATTAAATCATCAGCCTTATACTCGCACGAAATTCGCGAAAAGGAGCTTTCGATCGTTTCGATCGTTCGTTTTCCGATTTCAAGGCGAGAGAACCAAGATTTCGATCGACATCTATTTTCGTCGAAACAATAAAAAACAACGACAACAACAAAACTTCAAATTTTTCTCTGTTTACAAATAAATTGAGTGAAAAGTCGCGTTCCAAAAAAAAGCAAAAAAAGAAATGAGCAGACTCGGCCCGTTGGGTGAGAACTCCCTGTCCATTATGGGCAAAAAATCATCGTCCTCTTATCGTGGCGCAAGGTCGAACTTTCCTCTGAGACAGGAAACAAGCCCGAGAAATAGAGAGGAGCAGATTCTTCCGAATGATCAGAAAAAAGCAGCTCCCGAGGATCATTTCCTCTGGGACGGAGTTAAGCCTCATCCCAGTGCCACGCACGATGATGGAAAGTGAGTTATTACGCATTTACAGACATCCCATTAATCATCACTGAGTGAATCCCTCTTTGTTATTTTCTTTCACCATTTTTTCATATAAACAATACATACATTATATATTGCGCGAAAATAAATGTTCAGACGAAACATCTAAGCAAAAGTTTTGCCTTCTCTGTACAATTTTTCTTATCAATATTTCAATTATTTTAATTTATATACTTGTTATTTAAATAAAGTCCAAGGGGATCATTTTATACGAAAAATTACTATGTTTTTGTAGTAACGTGATAACACTTTAGATGATTTTTCTAAATTTTACTGAGCCTTGTAGAAATTTGGTATTCGGTATACAAACACTCGAAATTTTACTGTGACACATAAAAAAATTCCAAACGTTGGTACAAGAACGGCGCAGCTGCTGCAATACAAGTGAAACATTTATACTACGGCGCTCAGTGAACTTTAGTGGGAAAAAAACTATATTTTCAGCTCTTTAGACAGCAAAATTCTATTTGTTTTTGATTGATAAGGAAAATTGATTGTAATTGCAATATTTTACATGAAAAATCCTCAGAAATTCCGATCCCTTACCATGTTATGACAAAAACGTAGTATTTTTTCGAACAATATTCCCTTTATATGACAGGCACATACAGGGAACTATTGACACAATGCACTTTAAGAATGCAATAAACAATATATGTTTATGATATTTAACTAAATATGAAATTTAATTTAAAATATCATCGGTCGTATATTATTATCCTTATATCATTATGATTACTTTGAAAAAGTTTATCAACAAAAATTTTAATTTACTATAGTAAACTATGTATAGTAATTTACTATAGTAAGTTTAAATTTAAATTTTCTATAGTAATTTACTATTTAATTTACTACTATTTAATTTACTAAATATAAGTAATTTACTACAGTAAGTTTAAATTTACTATTAATTTAAATTACTGTTAATTTAAATTCACTATAGTAAATTTATTGTAGTAAATTTACATTTTCATCGATATACATTTCCAAAATATTTCCTAAATTTTCTATATCATCATGGCTATACTTGATAAAAAGTTTATCAACTGAATCTCAAATTAACTTATTGTTGCATTTCAGAAATTATTACGAGCTCGGTGCATACGGTTATGGAAAGAACAACGTGAAGCTTCTTCACGTGCGCCGAGAGAACAAGTATCGTCACGAGATAAGAGAATACGAGGTTGACACTCATCTCCGGCTGGGAACGCAGAAAGATTACTTCGAGGGCAACAATCGCGACATCATCGCGACCGATAGTCAAAAAAACACGGTTTATCTCCTGGCTAAAAAGTTTGGAGTCAAATCGCCGGAAGAGTTCGGCATTCTCCTGTGCGCGCACTTTCTCTACACTTACAGCCACGTCGAGGAAGTCCACGTCAACGTCACCGAATATCCATGGGCGAGGCATCACGTCGACGGCGTGCCGCACAATCATGCCTTCATCTACACCCCGACCTGTATGAGACACTGCCAAGTTGGACAAATTAGAAATGGTGATTTTTTTAATTAACACATAAACAAATTAACTTTTTTTTTCTTCAATCCTTGAACGACTATAATTTTAATTTTCTTATTTCGATATTTTTATTCTACATTTTTCAATGATTCATCCGTGGTCACTTTTTTTTCAGCGTCGTTCTTTTATCTCCTGGAAAAATATGACTAATTATCATAAGCATATACGGGGAAGATGATGTAACGTTCGTAAACCGATCTTTTTTTTTCAGAGTCACCGAGAATTCGGGGCGGTTTGAAGAATCTCCGGGTTTTGAAAACGACACAGAGCTCTTTCACGGATTTCATTCAAGACGAGTACCGAACGTTGCCGGACGCGAACGATCGGATTTTTAGCACGGTCGTCACGGCTTCGTGGGAATTCTCGACGGCTTCCGGCGTGGACTTTGACAAGGTCTGGCACACGGTGAAGGACTGTATTCTCCAGGAATTCGCGGGCTCTCCGTCGACAGGGATTTACTCGCCGAGCGTTCAGAACACGCTCTATCTCGCGGAAAAATCGGTCCTGGACAAGGTCGATCAAATTTCGAGCATCGAGATGAGAATGCCCAACAAGCACTACTTCGATCTCGATCTTAGCAAATTTCCAAAACTCGTCGACGGCGAGAACAAGGAAGTTTACCTACCTGTTGACAAGCCGTCCGGCATCATTTACGCCCAGTTGCATCGAAAGGACTTGGCCTCAAAGCTCTGAGGAAAAGTCACGAAATTCCTCGATCGCGCTTCGTGCGTCGCTGTTAATTTTTTTGCACACACCTATTCGTTTTGTTTTTCTATGGAAACGAATCTATACTCATTTTCTAGAATAAGCAGAGGACGAGAAATGAAAGACGTGTGAATTTTTTTTATGGGAATCTTTTCAGAAGATTATTTTGCATTCTCGTGAAATCTTCGAATTTTTTTGAAGAAGTGATATTACAGAGTCGAAAATCGGTTACTGTATACGTACAACCCGAATTCCGGGAATTTTGCGAGAAGAAATCGTTTATTCGTCACACCGGAAATTGAGAAATAATCGTTCGAAATGCACTCTTTATGTTTGTTAAAAAAGAATGTATCGATTAGGTGTCGGACAGCATATTTTTTATCACGGTAATTTTTATCGATCTGCGTCAGTATTTACTTTTTTTTAAGAAAACCATCGACAAGTGATGAAATATTTTGTGAAAAGTAGTCTATGTATGGAATAAATGGTAAATTTTATCGAATCCGTCTATATCTTGTTCCAATTCGTTTCTCTTTTCGTTATCTTCGACATGCTACAAATTCGGAAATTCGAGTCGCACGTAGACGTGAAAAGGAGCGCTGCATTATCGCGTTCGAAAACGATCTCGAGACGCGGGGAGAGGAAAAGAGAGGCGCCCGAACAGCCAAGCGTCCCAAATAGTACAATGCGACCCGTATATTTTTTTACTCTTTTTTACGGTCGATTTCTATACACATCCTCTGGCACGCCTCGTTTTCTCTCGACGGCTCATCGCTCTTCAAACAATGTGAGAACTCTCGCGTTTTCGAGTGAAACTTAAAAATATTTGACTTCCTCAAACAACGAAGAATGTCATAAGAGTTTGGGCAGCCCTAGGTGAAGATTCAGTCTCGTTTATCCCGCCGAAAGGCACGCTTCGCTCTTCTCGTTCCAAAAGAACCGTCGAAAATGATCGGGAACCGAGCGAGACTCTTATTCGGTCGAAGATTGATTTTCGTCATTTTGATAAAATTCGCGATCGCTCTCGGAGACGCGGAAATTAATCGAGCCTCGACAGACTGCGGTGGTGAATTTTCTGGTTATCAGTACACAATAAGCAGCCCCAATTATCCGGAAGACTACCCTAATGGACGTAATTGTATTTACACGTTGACGGGGAGCCCCCTTGCCAGATGCAATCAGGACTTTAGTCTTCAGTTTCTCGATTTTTCTCTGAAGCCCTCCGAAAACTGCGCAGAAGATTACGTCCAGATCGGCGATCGCAGCGTCTTTTGCGGCAAGGTTGTCGGAATCCGAACATATCCGAGCAAGGATAATCGTCTTCTGCTCAGATTTCATAGCAGCTCGAAATCATTCAGCGACAAAGGGTTCAAGATTCTGGTGACAGCTCTTCCCTGCACCCCGGGACAGATCAAGGAAAAAATAAATGGGTGATTAATTTTTGAAAATTGTCATCAAAAGAATTTTGTACCTAAAATTACTGTTGTCATCATTTGTCAGATTTTAGGAAAATTACCTGAGCTCTGCTACCTCGTTGCTATAAAAAAAGTAGAGAAGTTTTATTTGCACAACTTTACAGTTTTTTTACAAAATATCTTTGTATGGATTATTTTACATTCTTTTAACTTATTCTTCAGCTGTATAATCTTCTTTACATATTCTATATTTTTTATCCTTTTTTCCGGCTTTTCCTATAATTCCACGTCAAATTTTTGCCTATATTTCTTTTTCCTTTCCACTCACTCCATCTTCTGTCGAATATTTTCCAAGATTTTCCTCCTTCTTACATCTTTTTTCCTTAAAATTTCCGTTTTCATATGAATTAATCCTTGTTTCTATAAAAAAACAGTAATTTTCATAAATAAAATTCTCAAGAAACTTTATTTCAATAATTAAGCAATCCTGGAGATTAATTCGTAATTTGTTTGAACCAGGGAATCTACAGACGTCAATGAAAAAAGCTCTACGAAGAATTTAGAAGCTACCAGATTGAACGATTTTTCCTCCAACGATGAAAAATTGTTGACCACCGAAGTGACGTCCCCACCAGGGGTTGAGAGTTTGGACGGCAGCGATTTTTCAGGAATTCAAGAGGATTCGAGTGACGAATTGCTTTCGAATAAATTCAAAGTTCCGGTTCGTGGTAGCGAATCGTTCAGAGATTCTTTACCCCTGAGATCAGAAGTTGACAATCCAGCGAAAATTTCGGCGTACCTGTTCGTTCCGCCGATTTCCGAGGATTCAACAAATTTCGCGGTGACTCCCCCGTCGCCGGAAATTCTCTTGCCTTCGCGAACCAGAACAACGTTTCGTCCGTCGGAATCTCTGGGTCTTTCGAAAAATTTGCCATTGGTCAAGACCGAGCAGAGGTCCAATGGGAGACTGATCGTTCCGGCGGCAACTTACGGAGTCCCTGAAGGGCCTTATTACCCCTCTTTCCAAGGACCGAGTTACAACGTCGCGACTGGCGAGATACTCGACAATCCGGATTGCCAGAAGGGTCCCAATGTCGAGCCGAATTTCGAAGTGACAGCGAACTTTCGCAATAAAATTCCCGTTTCGTTTCCCGAAGGAAAATGCGTATCGGGAAATATTTCACCGGTCTACGGCTCTCTGGTTCTGCGTTATCCGGCCATAGAGAATGTTCACACGGTCTACGGACAACCGGGGAACATCGCGAGTGACTTTCCTGCGAATCACCGCCCGAATGACTGGTCCGTGCCTAATTTCGTGCCGAATTTGCCGCCGAACGTGGGCGTCGGCTTTCCCGGTAGCTTTCCCGAATCTGTCGGTCGGTCACAGTGTTGCCGAAACCCTTACGTCGGTCAGAGATACTTTATAACCAGTCCGGGCTTCCCGTCGCTCTTCTACTCGGGAAATCCGTACGAGTGCGTTTACCAGTTGATTCCGTTCTCACAGAACACTTGCCGAATGCGATTCAACTTCAAGTTCTTCAACTTCGGCACGGAGGATCCGATCTGCAGCAACGGCTACGTTGAAATCGACGGGCGTCGTTATTGCGGCTGCAAAAAGGGCCTGAGCGTCGTTTCCATCGTGACGAGCCCTTTGTCGAAAGTTATCGGCGTCGCGTACGTTGGTTACCCAAGGACGAAATTCAGTGGATTTCTCATAGAAGTCGTCCACGAGGCTTGCCAGAACGGTTATCCTTACAACGCGAGGAGTAAAAAGGACGTTGGGAACGCGACGGAGGGATTCCGAACGTCGAAAAGTCTCGAGAATGACACGTCGCTCGAACCGCGCAGAACGAAGAGAAGTTTGGGGTACGATTATTCGAAGCCAAGCTTCGGTTTGAACGAGGAACCGACGTGGAATCCAGGAAGTTCTGGAAATGCACTGTGGAATCACGGAGAAAATATTTTCTCGCCGTTGCTCAGCTGTCAGGCTTTCAGTTTCTTCGATTGGACGATCGCGGCGAAAGAAAGTTATCTGACGGGCAGCCGGTGTCTCAGGAATGGAAATTATCCTGTCGTTCCTACGGATAATTGGAATCCTGTCGGTGGTGGCTTTCCAGGGAACTCCGGTTTTCCTGTATATCCAGGTAACGGGGTTGGAATATTCCCGCAAGGATCCTCCAGTGGGTGGAATCCTTTTCCATCTTCGTCCTTGTGCAAAGACATCAATATCGCTGAAGGAGTCATTTCTTCACCTCAATATCCGACCAACTATCCAAATTACTTCAGGAAATGTTACAGGTAAGAAAAAGACAAAATCACTTTGCAAAATTGCTATTTATAACATATTTATAAAGAAAATTTTTTTAATAATCTTGGCATATTCTTTGTTCAATCAATTTTTTAAATAAATTATTTAAATATAGCATAATTTCGGAAAAGAATAATTGTTTTATGAAAACAAAATCACAAAATTTGTCTTATTTAACATTAAGGTAGTACAACCAGAACAGTCTATTCAAAAGTTTGTTCTTATGTGTTAATTAAATGTAAAATCGTCACTTGAAATTTCTTGATACAGAATTTATTCAAAAAATGCACAGATTTTCGTTAGTATTGTGTTAAAGTGTTTGCAAAATTTAAAAAGGCTCTACCATGGAGGTATTTAAATATTAAATTTTTTAAATTGCTACTTTTAACATGTGCTCTTATGGAAGATTCGAAAAAGCAATGACTTTCAATGTATCATATCTCGATTTCTAGATATTGAAGCTTTGTAAAATTTAGCACATGTTTTCATATGACATTAAAGAAGACTTGTGCAAATTTTTAAGAAAATCTGTCTCAACACGACTTTGCGGCTGTACTACCTTAAGCAACGATCATATTAGTGAAAAAATGTTTAGAGATTGCTTATTTTAAAAAGCACATTTATAGTTACAAAATAACGTATTTTCTATCATGAAATATTTTATAAAATTTTATTATTGAAACATTTTTTAAAATGCATCAAAACATTCATTAATTACATCACGAAAACCATCGAAAGATATTCACAAGCACTGGAAAGAAATACTAAAAATATGAAAAATACAATTCTACTTACGTTGACATACAGAATTAGTAACGCCAATCGTATGAATCATTTTCGACCCACGTGAGATTTTATTTCTTAGATGTTTGAAGGAGAGCGCTCGATTTTTTACACAGAGAATTAATATTTAAATAGCAAAAAATTAATATTGATATGGTTCATTTTTGTCTGAAAATTTCGAAAGATTTCACAAAGCACCGGACTCCTGCCTATTGGAGATAGCGATGCTGGATTTCGATGTCGAAAATAGTGTAGGCTGCTCGAAGGATTACGTCACGTTCACTGGACTTAACAGGCGATTCTGCGGTCGTTCTTTACTAGGAATAAAATGTAAGTACCAAACAAAAATCCATTTTCAATTTTATCTATACATTTTTCAGGGAGTAACCTTTTTTATTTCAAATCTCAGTACTGATCGACATATCGCGAAGCAATTTCGTGGACATGTTATTCCTGACTGACGGCTTCGGTACAGGACGTGGTTTTAACGTCGGATTTTCCCAGATCCCTTGTCGAGTATCAATCAATCGCCAATCCCATTAATTTTTCATATAAGAGAACCAAATATCATTGTAAAATATTTTTTTGAATATTGCGAAAAATATAAAAATAAATTATACTTTTTATCATAATTTATGATTAATTACACGATGTATCTATTCAATTAAAATGTAATTAGAACAAATTTTCAAATAAATTTTCTTAAGATAGTTCGTGATTGTCAGATTTTTTTTCATGCAGTATTTTATTATTTGTATTTTTGTGCTCATCGAATAGACGAAGCGCTAAGATTTGAAGCTTGATTCGAATTAACTTTTTTTTTCATACATAATAGCAGAAGCAAATTTTCAGACACGATTCATCAGAACTCGAAGAATTTCGTTTTATTTTGAAGTTTTAATTATAGAATTTGATGTGTCATTGTTTTTCTACTTTCTGCGTCCGAGAAATCGCATGTGAGCTAGCAGCGTTCGTGCAGTGCGAGGGCGATTGCAAAAGTGGACGTGTCGGTTTTTGTCACCTCGGCGAAGTTCGTGCAGAGCACCCAGGAGCTGAAAAATATCGTCTCTCGATGGCATGCAGAAATGAGAGGTATCCGTTTCGTAGGGGTCTTGAAATCTGGAAGAACTTTTTTTTGAACAAATAAATTAGTTTGTTACTCAATATATTTATACCCTTAATTTTGGTTTTTTTATTATAGTAATCTTTTTTGTACTTTGCCATAACTATCATTATTGCTCTTAAGATAGTTCAGCTACGATACAATTTTTCTAGAATTTTGTTAAAATTTTGCATAAATCATCTCTTATATCGAGTGAATATGTATATTAAATTTTAAAAAGGTTTCTCTACGTAAAACTTGAGATATTTACTTCCAAAAAGCTTCCCTTAGTTTAAAAATAATCCTAAGAAAATGTTTTTTCTAATTTTTATTCATACGTAACAAGTACAAGTACAAGATCACCTTGGATGATCATGAATTTTGAGTATGTCGTTTTTGCATCAATATATAAGATTTTTCCTTAATAAACTTAAGCTGTTAAGGTAGTACAACCGCAAAACCGTGTTGAGACAGATTTTCTTAAAAATTTGCACAAGTCTTCTTTAATGTCATATGAAAACATGTGTCAAATTTTACAAAGCTTCACCATCTACAAATCGAGATATAATACATTGAAAGTCATTGCTTTTTCGAATCTTCCATAAGAGCTCATGTTAAAAGTAGCAATTTTTCAAAATTAATATCTTAATAATTACATGGTAAAGCCTTTTTAAATTTTGCAAACACGTTAACACAATGCTAATGAAGATCTGTGCAATTTTTGAATAAATTCTGTCTCAAGAAATTTCAACTGATGATTTT
>JAPYYW010000544.1:0-82671 GCA_030522545.1 Cremastinae sp. A BG-2022a | reverse complement strand
ATATTGTAATGTCCCGTCGCTGGGTAATCGCTCGTACAGAAGCATATTTTATTCTTTTAAGCTCGCCGTAGCCGGCGTTCTTATTGAGGGAGCCGAGCCCTAAACTCACTCGAGCGTGACTCGAGCTCGAGGTTCGCGTTAGAGTGAGGGTAGCGCTCGAGCACGAATTAGGGGAACCGTTCTTATTGCCGCCGTTCTTAATGGGAGGTCGTACTGTATATACAAAATCATTATTACCATAGAAACACGATAGAACTACCTTAATTCTGAAGCAGACGAGGCCCATAGCCGGCTCTGCAACGATTTCGAATCTGTTGTCCGTCTTGACCAGGCACTCGAAATTTTTCGCCAATTTTATCGAGTGTCTGATGTGCTTCTGCAGACCCTCGACTCCGTACAGGCGTAGCACGAACCAGAGCTTGAGAGCTCGGAAACGACGGCCAAGCGGTATTTGCCAGTGCTACGGGAAATTATCGAAATTTAAAATTTAAAAAAAAACAACTTTTTGGTTATTCTTAAAAATGTTGGAAAATTGAGTATGGAATATTTGTGTATTACTCTGTAGTCGGGCGCGAGTCCCTGCTTGTCGTGAGCCAAATAAATACGGTCGACGTTGAAAGCGTCGATCAGCCAGCTCGAGTCCTTGACCCTGGCGAGTGTTTACGTTTTTATTATTATTATCACCATTATTAAGAATAAATTCTAATAGAACGAAAATCAATAACGGAATATTGGAACAAGTTGGATGTATTATTGGAGAGCTCATAAATGTTAGTTATTTTGAAAATAAATTAAAAAATACGTATTAATAAAAATATAAATTAAAATCGAAGGAAACAATGTTAAATAATACGTTGGAAATGAAAATTAGAGGCTTGTACGTGATAACTAACCACATCGCCGAGCAATCGAAATTAACGAGGAGCCACTTGTGCGGATTGAAATTGAAGGAATCGGCGTAATGAACTCCATCCATGAGATATCGATATTCAGGACAGACGAAGGCTGCGCCTAGCGTTCCGGAAGAGAAGAATAGTTAATTGACGATTCATGGTGGAACTTGGCATCTCTCGACTTGAAAATCTTCCGATAAAACTTTTTTTTTTCTTTTTTGCGAAAAAATTATTCTTTTTTTTCTGATTTTGCGAGACAAATGTTTATTTTTTACCGGCGTAAGCCGCGTCAATGTGCAGCCAGAGATTGTTCTCGTTGCAAATCGGTCCGAGTTCCATCAAATTGTCGAAAGCGCAGGTTCCCGTCGTACCGAGAGTCGCGACGACGTAGCACGGTATCAGGCCTTTCTTCTCGTCGTCCTTTATCGCTCTGAGCAACGTCTCGCCACGGAGACTGCATTTCTCGTCGATCGGCAATAATCTCATCGGTACCGAGCCCAGTAAACCAGCCTTTTCTACTGACGAGTTTGACTGATCTAAATTACAAAAAAAAAATTACAAAACATAAACATTATGATGGAAAATTAATTTTCTTCTGAATACGTTCAATTTTTCGTTAAAAAAAGCATTTCTTTCTTGTCAGAATGAAATGTTCATTATATATATAAATTTGGAAAGTTATTGAGTTATTTGAAAATAACTTTATCTATTTTTTTTTGTAATCTTAAAATTTTAATTAGATAAAATTTTTTTAATTTAAAATTTAATTTGATTGAATTTTAGAATTTTCAATACAAAAATGCTTCATTATTTGAAAAGTCATTTAGAATTTATTAATTACCAGACGTGTACGCAACGAGTTTCGATTTGATTATCGCCTCGTCCATCTCGGGATGCAACTTTTTAATCCGACGAACCGTTCGTTCCTTCGCTGCCAAAAGTCCGACGAGAGTCGCTTCACTCGCCGAGCCCTGAAAATATTTTTTTTTATCCGGTGTGTTTCAATTTTAATTAATAGTATTTTACTAATTTTTTCATGAATACTAAGAATTAATTCGAATATATAAATTCCATTAATTCGTAGCATTTAATAATATTTTTTAACGAAAAATAAATTCTAAGAAACAATTTTAATAATGAATTTCTATATAGTAATCCCATTAATTAATTCTCATTAATTCACGGCAATTACGAATCTTTTTTACGAAAAATATACTACAAATTAATTCCAATAACTAATTAATTCGTATAGCATTTGATAATTTTTTATTAGGAAAAATTAATTTTGTGAATTAATTTTAATAATGAAAACCTATCAATTCCAATAATTAATTCTCATTAATTCCCAGCAATTACGAATCTTTTTTACGAAAAAATACTACAATACTAATTCCAATAACTAATTAATTTGTAGCGTTTTACGAATTTTAAAAAAATGAAAAATCGCTACGAATGAATTCCAAATTTCAATATACTTTTTTAAATGTATTTGAAAGGCATTTTCGTATTTTTTTTTCGAAAATTGATGTTTTTCGGGCTTTACCTGAATAACACCACCTCCGGGACCCTCTTCGCAGTTCAAAAATTCTTTGGGCAATCCCAGCAACTTTCCGAGCCAGTCCATGGTGACGACTTCGAGCTCGGTGCAGGCCGGCGAGGTGATCCACGAAAATCCGATGCATCCGATCGCCGCGGCCATGAGCTCGCCAACGATCGCGGGATAAGAATTCGCGGTCGGATAATAAGCGTGAAAATGCGGAGAATTCCAGTGCGTCACCTAATTATTCAAAAATATTTCCATCGTTCATTAATTTATTCATTTTTATTTAAATCGATAGAAAAAAAATATGGAAAAATTGATAATATTTCGAATGTTTTTCTTCTTTTTTTTTGGCACGTTTGAAGAATTTTTACTACTCACTCCTGGCATAATGACTCGCTCGACGTCTTTGAGAACTTCTTGCCAGGATTCCGCTTTCTCCGGCGCTTCCTTGGGCAAAAGTTCGCTGAGATAGCCCGGCTCGATGCTCGGCAAAACGTCGCGCTCGCGAATCCCTTCGTTCAACTCCGCGATGTAATCGATCGCGGCTTTTCCGAAATCCAAAAATTCCTTCGTGTCCATCTCGACTCTTATCCTCCTGCGGAGTCAGAAATAGAGATATTTTCCGTCTCGAATTACCACAGATTGTCGTGACGAACACTTTTCTGTATAACGACGATTTTTTTTTCGAATTATTTGTTACAACTTGTCGTTATACTTATTTTATTGACGCACGGATAGATTTTTTTTTTCGTATGTATACAGGAATTTGGAATCGCGACCGACGAGACGCTCGTCGAGGCTCGAAAACTCGACTGAGAAGAATCCCGCGGTCTTCACCAACATTTAAGAACTCTTGAACCGACAAAAAACTTTCACTGTTCGCTTTCTCCGCGATCATGAAAAAATATCGAGATAGAGAATAGCCGCCTCTCCTCCCGGCATCATTATCTATCCGAAAAAACATCGCTCATTTTCACTTCTTCTTCCTCACTGGTTCGTTCGACCCAAATTTCAATTACAAATATAATTCTCCGTTGCTGATACGAAAATTTCAAATATAACATAAGATACATTTTTGAAGCACCACAGAAAAATAAAATCGTCAAAATTAAATCAAAAACTCATATCTCAAAATCAAAAGATTCCTATTAAAAAACAATATTGGGGAAAGATAAATATTGACCTCGATTTTCCTCGTAGGAAAAATGAAACATTTCGAAAACTTTAAAAGTATTTTTTTCAAGTCTATATTAAAAAAATTAATTTAAAATAGTTAATGAAAACAAAAAGTTTTTTTTTAAATAAATAGGAGATTTTTGTATTTTTTACGAAGAGTTTTGGAATACCATTGAATTCGAATGACACAAAAATTCACTAATTTTAGAATTGGAAAATACTCACACTATATTAAAATTGGCTAAAAATTATAAAATTTGATTATTGTTGAAAAAGAAGACTATCCAACTGAAAGAGTTCTCACGAGCACTGCGAATTTCTCGTGTCTAACCCCGTCCTTTTATACCCTCGTGGCCGACTCCGGGACTCGTGTGAACACTATTGTTTTTCGTTCGATCCAAGATGGCAGAGATCGGTAGCCGGACACCTGCGACCTTGATATTATAAATCGATTTTAACAGTAATTTCCCGTTTTCCCGAATTTTTCATTCTCAATTCAATTGCTCTTTCGTACTTACACCTCGTCGTCTATAAATAATATTTTTCGCCTTCAATTTCATTCCAGAAATGACGGATACCAATTAAACTATAATTACTCGCCAATGAATAAAAAGCTCGGACTTTTTCTTTAAACGTACAAATTTAAACTCACAAGGAAAACTTATAATTATTCTATGAGAAGATTTCCTTGCGACACGCTAAAATAGATTTTAATTATTTTCCTTATTCCATGAGATTTTTCTGATAAAAGTGAGAGAGACTTCGTCTCTACAATATTATAATTATTTATATTATATTATACATTATATAGTATAAAATATAAAATGCACATTATAAACATTGAACACAATAAACAAATAAATAAAATTATAGACATACAGTAATACTAATATTATAAACGTTAAACAGAATAATGATAAAATGAATAAAATTAAAGACATTTTAATTACATCATATATAATTACTCTCTTCTTACACTGTAATCACAAAGTTAATTATTTTCATTCAACTTACATTTACACTACAGCAGAATTTTCAAAACTTGCCTGCCTATCAAATTATCAACAGTATTTCGTACAGCATAAGAATTTAAATATATTTTGATTTACGGTTTTTGAGAAGAAAAACATTCACTAAATCTCCATTATTTTTCTAAATATAAAAAATGAACAAATTTCCTTATAATTTTTTTTAACTGTTGAAAGTTTCCATTTTTATGCAAATTCAACATTTCCCTCGCAATTAATCACGGTCTATTGTGAAATTATATTTTTTAATTCTCATGCTCATTCTCCGCTATTACACACGTCTTCCAGATTTTTTTTCATCGTTGCGTAATTTCATTGTATTATCGAGGAAAATAGCGCGGACTCGATCGGTCGTTCGACAGATACTCGTTCGATTGTTCATTTTTAAACAAACGCAAATTATTCCCTCGTTGTCCTTCAGGTATCGAAAAGTGAAAAATTGACATTATTCGAGTCTTTGAAATCTAAAAACTGAATTTTACGTAATAAAACTGCAAGCAAAGTATCAAAAACGATGTAACATTAATTATTAATAATAATAATAGTAAATCGATTTATATAAAAATAAGAAAAAATTAACTTTTCAGTGAACTAAATAAATTTTGCTCCAAATGAATATTCTGGAAAGTTTTCGAGGCCGATGTAAAGAGAGGACCTGAAATAAATTTTCTGGCAGTCACGTTTCCACTGTCGAGGACAAATTTCGTGCTCGTCACGGTCTCGGTAATAATTGTTTCTGTTTTTTTCTAACGATTGAGTCGATGAAATCGTTCGCTTTGTTCGATCGCGTGAGGAAAACGTCGGCGTTGAAAATAATTAGGTTTCCGATGATAAAATGAAAGATTGTATTACTCGGGCTCGTCCGGGATTTGAACCCGGGACCTCTCGCACCCGAAGCGAGAATCATACCCCTAGACCAACGAGCCAATTGATTAGTAATTTTTTTTTTAAATTAATGAATAAAAAAGTAAATTTCATGAATAAAATCATTCAGACTATCAACATTAAGATTGTACTTTGAAAATTTTTACAATTGATCACAAAAGTGTAGAAAAACGATGAAAGTAATTAAAAGTAATTCTTTTCAATTTTAATGATAATTAACAATATTTAGTGTCAGAAATGGCTCGTTGGTCTAGGGGTATGATTCTCGCTTAGGGTGCGAGAGGTCCCGGGTTCAAATCCCGGACGAGCCCAATTTTTTTTTTTTCTTAAAAATTTTTTATTTATCGTTTTTGTTGCGAAATGTGACAAGTTATGTGTGTTTGTGCTGATAAATTTGCTCTGCTAGTTCCGGTAATTAAAAACTCAGGATGGAAGATTCAAAAGATAAGTCTAATATACTTTTTTTCCGCGCTTTGTTCGAATATCTTGGAGACAACGGAATTCGATTTTCCGCGTGTTGAAGCAAAAAAAAAACGTTCCCAGATCGCTGCAGCGTTGCTATTTTACGATTCATTTTTTCATCTTGCAATTTTTTTATCAAATTAATAACATGGTGTAACGTTACGTGCGTTGGTCAGCGGATTCCCGACGCAGCTCACAAATTGCGTAATTGCGAAAATGTGAGCAAATAAAAACTTGTGGCGGTGAAGGTGACGATTTTCATGGTCAAACATCGGATTTTCCTTTCTACACAATTTGCTCGAATTACTGTAAATCGAGTGCTACCATTAACGGTAATAATTCATTCAACTTTTAGCAGAATGCCGTCTTTCAATTTTATACTACACTTTTCAAGTTTCATACCCTATTTTTATTTATTTAAAATATTAATATTTAACCGTTCATTTTTCCTGTATTTTTTATTTTTATTTTGTCGTTTATAAAACAATTTTTCTTATGTAGGCCAGGAAATTTGAATTTGGAGGTACTCACGAATTATTTTTCCTTATCAGCCAACAGGGGGCGTAGCTCAGATGGTAGAGCGCTCGCTTAGCATGCGAGAGGTACCGGGATCGATACCCGGCGCCTCCAACTCTTTAATTTTTTTTTCATTATTTTTCTCAATCGAAATAAATATTTTTAGATTTCAATAATATTGGAATTTTTTTATTTATTACGTACAAAAATAACATTTTACTGTTCTGAATACATCGACATTAATTATGAGATTATTAAGTAATTTAAATTATTCACATCATGAGAATTTTTCTATTTATAGTACAGAATATTTGTTTTTATGATTTTTCAGGCAATTTACAAGGTGTGCGTGAAAAAAATTCGTAATAATAATTCGTGCAAAGTGAATGAAATTTAAAAGTACATTAATTATGATTTTATAATATTATGGACGGCATCGGCGCCGTGGCTTAGTTGGTTAAAGCGCCTGTCTAGTAAACAGGAGATCGAGGGTTCGAATCCCTCCGGGGCCTATCGCTCACTTACATAGTGAACGATATTTATTTTTTTTTCTCCTTTTCCCATTTTTTTCACGATATTTGCAACTATGTCTATATTAAACTGCAAAAAATTATTATAAAAAAAAATTAATAATACATTTATCAAATATAATTTTGAAACATTATTTCAGTAGAATGAAAAAATTTTCTTCGCTAGAAGAAAGTGAGCAATTTATCACGGGTAAATTTCTCCCCTATAGAAATGTGCAGAACCAGCAAGAAATAAATCTTTGAATGTTTCGAAGTTCGTGAAGAAAAAAGGAAATAATTGAAAATACTTATTGTCAGTTGACATTGACATGGAAATACGAGCAAATTGATTTGTTCTTTTTTATTTCATTAAAAAAATATAAAAAAAAGAATCTTCGATTCCAGTTCGTTTTTCAAGATTCAAAGTCTCGGCATAATCACGAGAATATTCTTATATTAATTATCAAGAAGTCTGCTGTTGGGTGAAAGGATAGGAAGTTCTTGGTTATTGAACGAAGGCCATTCTAATCAATACATAATGCGGTTAGGAGCTGCACGTGTCAATCAAACGAATCACAATATGCATATTTTTAAATTATACAATCGAGTTGATACATTAATGATTTTCAACAATTTAAACAGAAACAATTAAATTTTCGTTTATATAAAAATGCAACAATAATATAATTAGTATTTTTATATCTTTAAAGAATCGATCTAAAAAGTAAAAATGTAATATATCAAAAAAAAAATTTTGCATGAGTTTTCCCATAAAAAAATAATATATCCATGATAAATTCAGCTTTTTTTGACTTTGCCGAGTGAAAAGTGTAACTTGCGGAATTTTTTCATTATCCCGATAATAAAGGTTAGCCCGCGAGAGCCGAGATATTCGAATTTATCCAAAATTCTCTCTGTGAATACGCGATAAACTTCGACCGTTTTCTCATTTATTATTCATTGTCCGCTTAAGCGAGAAATTCAGCATGAAAACGAACAATTCCTCGCTCTCTCGCTTTATGAAACTTGCCGGGAGAGTTTCCGGCTCCGCTCATAAATTAACTTTTCCCTTTGAAGTCAAGATTTGCTTTGATTATTCCCGTCTCCGCTCTCGCCACGACCAATTAAAAAAGCCTTTTCCAGATCCGCGCTCTTTTTTATCCGATAATCGTTAAAAAACAAAATTGCACCTGATCATTTAAAACACATTTTTTTTTCATAAAATTCAAAAATTACCAAAAGTTGTTTCAATAATTCAAATGACAATAATTCGAGGATATACAATAAGAAAATAAGAAAATTCCAGAGCGGAGAATATCCAGCTGAGTCTGCGAAAGGGAATTAGTTTGAGACGGAAAATCTTGGAAAATTAGGAAGACAAAAATTGCAAGAGGGTAAAAAGAGGGATTCTGCGGATGGGGTTGGATTTTCGATTGAAAAAAGGACAGTGTGTAGTCCGAGGGATGGAGGAATACGTTTATTTACCTCGGAATAATACATGGAGAGGTAAATATGTAAAGAAAGGTTGAAAAGAGTGTGAGTAATATGTATATACGTATTTTTATATATACATAAGTATATGTGTGTTGCGCGGGGAGCTTGATGAGAAGAATCGTGGGGGTGTGGGGTTCGTTTACCCCGGGCTTTGCCGCCCTTTGGAGCATCGATTCGTGCCCGCGAAGCTGGCCGATCCTAGTGTCGATATACGCGCGCGTACCCCCGAGGCTCCGGAAAATGATAAGGACGCCGTGGATTTTGTCCCGAGGCCGAAAATCCCGAAAATCGCGCCCTTCCGCTTCCCAATTTTCCTCTTTTTTTTCTCTCTTTTTCTCTCCGCTCGCGTCTTTTTGCCCCGACGGTTTTTGCTCGGCGGGGACCGGTCCAAGATATACGCGCGCGTATACACGGCCCTCTCGCTCCGCGGCCTCCCCCGCGACGTCGGGGAAAAAGAAGCGGGCTGAAAGCCGGAAAAATCGATGCTGCCGGAGGATTGGCCGAACGCGGCCGAATTCTGGGCTCCCGTTGGCCGATCCGCGACGCCCGGGCGTGGCTTAGAGATGAGCTCTCGCTGTGTCATCGCTTATATTGATCCTCCACCAACCTGCTCCGCTCCCTTTCTCTATATCTGTATACGCCCGAGCTTTACGGACTCACACGCGGAACTTCAATAACGAGGATACGCCGCGCGCCTCCGAGATATACACACGCTGTACTATTTCCCGTTCAGACCCTCTTCACCCCCTCTCGCTCTTTTTCGCCCACGCAAACTCCCGAATATCCACAAAACAGCGTGCAACATATTATCTCACCTTTTTTTTCCCTGCCGTCAACTCTTTTTTTTCCAGCATGTTACGCTCTCTTCCAAATTCTCTTCTCTATACGTTCCCCTTTTTCTCCTCTTTTTTTATGTTCCTGGCTCTTATATATGTATATAATTATGTATGTGTGTATATTTATATTTTATTTTATTTTTTTTATTTTTTTATATTCTTTTGCTTCATTTTTCTACACCTCGCTCTTCGTTTTATTTCGTATACGCATGAGAGAGCCGAGCTCCTTCACACGCTCCCGGTGCATATCCTCGAAAAATTGTTGGCAGCCATTTTTATTTGCCAATGGTGACCCGCCGAGGAAAATTGAAAAGATAGCAGCGCGAGAAGGGAGAAAAAATAGCGGACGCTTTGCTTCTTCAATTTTCTTCCATCATCCTCATCCTTTTTCCGGAATTAAACGACTCCGGAACGTTTCCAGCGAGGAAACGAACGCATATTCGCCGGGACTTTTCCTCCACGGTACGCCGAGAGACGTGAAATTTTTCGCTCGCAGAGAAATTTCTCACTTCCCGTTGAAGTCTCTCTTTTCATTTTTTTTTTATTTTCACGTCTCTGCGATCGTGCTCTCTTTTTCCTTTTTCTATTTAAAGAATTTCACGGCACAATTCCCGCTTTTTTTTATCATAAATATAAAATATATTAAATTTTTTTAAAACTTTATCTTGATATTTTTTTTTGCTCAAAAAGAAATTTATTAAAATCCCGTTAAAGTTTCTCTCATTTAATTTTTCCAGAGTCTCGTTCAAAGAATGTCCTCACACTCAATTTTCTCTCTATTTTTTAATCACGAAAATAGATATGAAATTTTCTTGGGAAAAATTTCATCAAAATGTTCTTCCGGTCCAATTTGCATGCAGGAAAATCTACGGTGAAAATTTCCACATCCCTTATCGGATAAGTTGGTCTGAATAAATGAGAAGATCCGCGTGTAACTGCACGATGACACGTATTCTCTCCAGCGTTATATAATTTCGTCAAATTAACGCGATTATTCGCGCAGAGGCGAATCCAAGGACGCCTATTCGCATGAATGCTCTCACGATGCTGATATCTAATCTCTCTCTCTCTCTGCTCCCTCTCTCTTTCGTGATTTTAGGACGCTTACCTCATACATTACAATAACCTCAAACTTTTATACGCTATAACACAATTCTCATCGAAAATTTCGTTAATATCGGTTCTCGATAAATTCCCGAAAATCGAACCTTCCGGTTCGAATCAATTTGAATAACATTTGGTAAATTCCAAACTGAATGACATTTATTTAGTATAATATAAAAATAATCAATCACGATTGTTCACCTTTTTAAAAATATTTCAGAGAATAATTACCGAATTTTTTTTTTTAATAGTTTTTTGAAACCAATTTTTTGGAGTTTTTCATTTCGATCGTTCATCTTTATAATTGTAATGGAATATCTTTTAGAATTGCGCCAATAATGATTGTTAATCATTAAATTCAATTTTTTAATTAGAATTTTTTTTAACTATTGTTTTTTGAAATATAATTTTTTGTGATTTTTCATTTTTATAATTGTATCGAAATATATCTTAGAAATTCGTCAATATTATGATTGTTAATTATTAAATGAAGTCGATGAAGAAATCTGTCATAATTGACAGTTGACAAAACATAGTCTATTTGTTCCGGATCTTTGACCCCTGAATTTTGAAAAGTTTATCGAGGCGAAATATGAGGAGACAAGTGCAGGGTTGTTCCTTCCCAGTGGGAAGAGATTTATTTATTGACAGAAGGCGGGTGCCGGTGATACTCGAGTATGTTGGGCGCAATAAAAACTGTACGCGCGCCCCTCCTCCTTTATTTTATTTTTATCTGCCCCTTCCACGAGCATTGTCGGAGTATTCTGTTTACATTGATTAATTGCATGGATCTTTACGGTGATTCCTCTCCCGGGGAGAGCAAGAAGCCCACCCCTCGGGAACGATGCCCCACAGTTTTCATTTTTCCCTCTTTTTTCATCTCCTTATTATTCTTTTTACTTCTCCTCCTCTTTCTTTTTCTTCATCAAACTCCCCAACGGGTTTCCACTTATTATTCGTAGCCCGTATCTCAATCAATGTTTGTTTCCTGACGCTTATTCTTTATGATATCCACAAAACCAACATTTTTGAGTCCATGAATTTTTAGGCAGTTCTATATAGGAAACTTTTCTCCTTTTTTCTTTTATTTTCCAATGAATTACCTATACGAATATTTATGAATTTTAATGAAAGTTAATATTTCTTACGTGAATGTTCACTTAATTTGTTTATCCATGTATATTGACATTTTTATAGAAATTTTGTGAGTGCTAAAAAAATGAATGAAAAAGGGAATAATTTGGTGGTGGTCTGGAAAAGGACAAAAGGCTCGCACAGAGCGCGATATCAATAAAAATAGCTCCGGCGTAGATTGAAAAGGTTGGCCATGTGGGCCTTAGTCACGCTCGTTCCGGTCGGCATATGGCAAAGTCATGAAGTCACTAGGTGGTCCGCAGTATATAACCGTACCTGTCGTCGATTTTTCCGCCCTTCTATTCCAACGAGCTCCGCATACGCGGCTCAAACACGCTACAGTCTTGGGAATTCGATGCTTTTTTTTTCTTTGCACGCTTTTTTTTACCTTCGGCTCGTCCTCCTCGACGATCGCAGAAACAAATTGCCCGATCAATGACCTTTTACCAAATTCGTCAAGGACACGGCCCACAAAAAACTAACGCGTAGAAAAATCACTCGAGCCTCGAATCAATCATCACGATATCATTTTTTTTTAATACCAGCCTGAAAAAAAATGATCTTTCACGAATTTAAACAAAAAATGCTCTGCACGTAAGAAAGTTTCCTCATTATTAAATTCTTTAATTTCAGTCTTACTTGCTAATTTAATATTATAGGTATTTTTATTTTTATTTATATTCTTAACAAATGAAAAACTTTTTTAGTGCATGATAATAATTTAATAATTTAATTGTGTTTATTTAAAACTCGTTTTTCGTTTATTAGTAATTTTACGAGTTTATTTTTGTTCTCATTCGAAATATTTTAGTTTAAGATTGTGTTTGGCTGTTTGAATTCGTTAATTATTAAATTTAATTGATAGTATGTCATGGTTGAATTTGATACGAGATAACGTTTCATCAGTCGAGATGTTTCCATCGTATCCAATCTGGGGGTATAGCTCAGTGGTAGAGCATTCGACTGCAGATCGAGAGGTCCCCGGTTCAAACCCGGGTGCCCCCTCACGATTTCTTTTTTTTCCACAAAACAGTGACCTTATCCTCCCTCCATCAATAATTTCCATAAACTTCCCTTTTTTTTGAAAAGAAGAAGCCAAAACATAGGACGTCCGAATAATTCTTTTTTGACGACCATCCTTTTTTTTCATATTTCCACTTGCATCAAAAGTGTCTCGTTAAAATTAGTACAATCAATTATTTTTTCATAATTTTGCTATTTTTTGGTCGATAGATATAAATTTATTATAGAAAATAATTTTTCGTGGCTCGGGATGAAATTTGTGAACGAGGAATAATCACGGAGGATAAGAAGGTCGGGCGAGTGTAAAAACTTCTCCCACGCAGTCGTGATTGAAACGATGAACTCCGAAACTCAGCGTGACGTTGATTACGGAACACAAAAAGGCTTCGCGCGACTGAGCAAGCAAAGTTGTAAAATGAGCAATCGAAAAAAAAATACGACGTACATATATAGGAAACTCGACACGATGGAATTTTTTTATATTTTCTCGATACGTTTTTTTTTATATAGTTTAAATCAGATTTTAAGCAATGGAATAAGGAAAATGTATGGTAAAGCGGTGATGGTCGATCAAATATGTGGGAAAGGAATGAGTTTTAGCGGTTGGCCGCACATGCGAGGAGACTCCGGCGAACGCGAGTCAAACGAAGGATAAATCACTCGGTTGTCGAGGGATGAGCACCTGCGTCTCGCGCGAAATCCCACCGCGGCCAAATGGCAAACGCCAAAGCCATAAGCTCGGCTAAATATTGGGCAAATCCGTGAAATACTTGCGGGCTCCGTATTCCCGTAAAATATGCGCATTTTCACGCACACGCCAGACCGGACGCGAAAGTCGATAGTGCCAATTGGCAGTCACCCAAATGGAATGTATATCCACAACGATAAGTCCTTTTCATTGCTCTCTGTGTGGATTGTCGCGTATTAGGCGCCCATATACCGTTTACCACTTTATACACCCTTCTCCCCCACATCTTTCTTTATTCCCTCCATATACATATAAGCCGCTCGCAACGAATAAATCTTTCATGGATCTCCCGGACACTTTTTCAATCACGCGAGAAAAACCATTTTTTTCTCTCTAGTCACTTCTTTTGTACATATTGTGTATATTTTCATATAAATTAATTACAAATCCAAACATTATGCTCTTTTGTATACAACATATATTTTTTGGATATTCGAGTATGATTTTTATGCTGATGACTATATAGCAGAGGTTACATATAATTATTGTTTTATTCTTAAATATATTCGTCCAATAAAGTTTAATTATAAAAATCAAATTCCATTAAATGAAATGAATATTTGTTGAGAAAATCGATTATTATCTTTATTTAAATATCAAGTAGTATATAGATATATTAAAAATGTAGATGAAATACAGAAATCTTGGTTTTTTTATACATCGATGAAACGGAAAAAAATTTGATAAATTTTTTTGGTATAAATGTTGGTTTCTGTGGAAGTAGATAGCAAACAGATCGAAGGCATTTAATGGCAGGGGCGCCGAGTTTGGACGATAAAGCTCGATTCCTTTCAATTGAGAAAGTGAAGCAAGTCAGAACGCCAGATGGCGGATGATGCCTGGTAATCCGCCATTACCGTTAGCCAAATGATCGCTCCCGTCGATTTAAACACTACGAGACACAGACCGAGAGAGCTGCCAATGATCGAGTATGATCATTTCGATTCATGGGGCTTTTTCCAGCCACGGACATTGCACTGGCTCAACGAGGGGGACGCTAATCCATTTTCTACACTTTGTCAACGCTTTTCCTCAAAGGAAATCCTTTGTCGTCCACTCAGATCACTTGCAATTAAAAAAATTGAGTTTTACTATTTATTCAAAATATTCTTCAAAGTATTTCAAAGAATCGCAATTCCACATTTTTCGTCAAACCCAAAAATATAGACTCTAAATTGTATATCTTTCATCAATAATTCAGTTCGTGATAGTACCAAAATTTTACTGACTCTTGTAATAAAATTTATTCCAAACAATAGAAAAATATTTTAACTCAAAAACGATAAGCCGTCTGAAAAGTTGATTGGAGACTAGAATACATCAAGTTGGTGATATGTTACGATAGTTTAACCTTTAAAAAACGTAATAAAAATTGATTTTTGTGGTTTAACAACGAAGAATATACGACTCTTGAAAGAAAACATGTTACGTTCGCGCTTTCAACGCGGGAAACGTTCTTTCAAGCTTATTGCTAGCGAGAGCTTAAAGACTGCTCGCGGAAAACGGAACAAAAGGTCGCAGGTTAGCGCGAGTGCGGAGAAGAAAAGTTTTCGTAGGCCTGGCGCGTTGTTCCGCAACATATCTTTTGTTCTAATCGGTGGCGTGTGTGTCTCCTGCTGATCTCGTCAAACGTTCTCTCGCTACCTTTCACCCTTTGTCTCTTTTTCTTTCCTCCCATCCTCGCTCCGATGCTTTGTGTGTCTCGCTCCATCTTTATTATTTCTCTCTCTCCCTCCCATTCCCTTTTTTTTCTCTCTTTTCTCCCTTCGATATCCATTGATATTAGGATCCTGGCTCTCGGGATGATGAAAGAAGAGAACGACACAATGCATCCACGGATTACACGTTGAACCGCTCTTTTACCCCTTCCCCGATATATATAAAAATATATCGGAGTCTGCACCACCCACGCATTATTATTTTCCATTCAGCCCAAAGAAACGCGTTCCCCGCATAAAAAGAATCCTTCCCTCCTGTCGCACTAAAATCGTCCAAACATTCATCTCAAATTCTTCTTTTTTTCTAATTATTTGTTTTCATGAAAATAAATATATGTATATCGACTATATAATCAAAATTATATGCCAAAGGAACTACGTCTCAAAAATATGCTACGTAAAATAAAAATATTCAATAAAATTCATAATAAAACATATCAAAATGTACAATATAAATTAGAGAAATAGATAAAAACGATAACGATGACAAATGACGTTTATTTTTGGTACTAATATATCGATCGATGCATCCCGAGTTAAGGAGACAGGGAGGGTAGGAGAATGACGCTGGATCGAGATAGAGAATCCTGGTGAGGAGAATTTCGTCCCAGCGGGGGATAAAAGTGTACGGAAGGCGATCTAATTTAATTGACACCCTAATAGCGCGAGGCCTCTCCGCCGACTTATATCAACTCGGAAAAAACACTCCTCGTCGAGAGGGATGGAGGCACGATATCCCGGGAAATACCAGCAGGGTGGTTACGAGAGCCCGGCTCGCATGGGGGTCGCGCGACAATTGAATTTCATGGGGGTTTGCCCGCTTAACCGACTAATTGGTTTGCTCGCTACGCGCAAAACGTATCAGTTTTTAAAGATTCCGACTCCGAATCTATTTTTTTTGCCTCTTGAACAATTTTTTTTTTCAGGAAAATTTTATCTAATATGCAAACTTTATGATAATTACAGACAAGTTTTTATACTCTGATAAAAAATATTAAAATTTATGTTACTTTTTTTTTCAATTTGGAAAGCTCTGTTCTCTTTCATTCTTAATATTCAATTTTCAAAGTCTACACGTATAGCTGCGGAATGTTTAATGAAAGTGTAATTATTGGAGAAAATCGAAATGGAGTCAATTAGGAAAATTATAAAAATTTTGGGCTATATTTAAAAATTGATCGCGCTTAATGTCGATTTCCAAAGATTGGTAATCCGGATAATTCGTCAATCGGTAAATGAGTTCTCGCGATTCTTCAGCATTGAGAATTTTTGGTGGGACGCTTCGCCGTTCGGAGAATTAGCATTTTGTGAAAAATGAAGGAACCTAATTGAATTAGCATGTACAGAAATATATACACGAGAAGGAATAAACAGGAGTGAGAGACAATTTATTTCCGACAAGAATATCTGAAACCCTCGAAAAAACTTTGGAAACTTTTACGAGGACGATGCGGGAGGTTAAAAATTCTGAACCGCGGGGAGAGTTGGCTCTTAAAAGTTCGAAGTGAGAGAGGAAATATATGGATAACGTGAATGAAACGGTACCCGGAAAAAAAACGTGCTTTAAGGGCAAGCCGAAAGAGCTTTTTCCCTCCAAGTTTTTCCATCGTAGTCAGCATTGCGGGCGCGGATCGCATCCTTGTTACACCGCACAGTGCCAATTCTATCCTCTTATTATATCTCGTTAAACGACCCGTACTTTAACCGCACTTTTCATTAAAGATCCACTATCCTCGCCTTTCCGCAACCCTTCCCTTTATAGCTCACTTTCAACCCTTTTTTCCTTACCGCGCAGTCAAACTTTGAATTATTACTATTCAAATATAAAAAATTCACATTTTTTTCTAAGCATCTATTTTTCTTATCGTTACAAGAGCTGCAGTGGAAAAAATAACATTTGATAACGTTTTCAACCCTCGATTTTATAGTTTTTTTTTCAGCTGCGAGAAATATCGAATATTTTTCATCTTTGCGATTATATCCTGTTCGTATGTCTCGTCTTTTTCTTTGAATAGTGATTAGTCTTCGTCTCACGAAAGAGTTGAAATTTCGTAAAAATTTCATTTCAATTTAGTAAAAACCCTGATATTTCATAAATCATAGCAGAGTGTCAACTTTTGAAAAATTATTAATGCGAGAGATTGAAAATATATGCAAAAATAAAAAGACGGAAATTTTTCGCATTTCTCGGGAGGAGGGGAAAAGGAGAGGATAATGGAGGTTGAAGGGGTCATGATGACCATGCGGGAAAAATGCATGTGCCGGCGTCGCGTGAGCCGATGCTCGACGTCAGTCCGCCCCGGCACAATAACCGAGGTGAGAAAAAAGTTGAAAAAAAAGGAGGAGGAGAATAAAGAGCCTTGAGTACAAGAGCGAAAAAGAGTGAGATGGAGGAACGAGGAGGGAAAACGGTAAAAAAGGAAAGAATGAAAAGCGCAGCTCTCGGCAAAAGGGTGGAAAAGTCAGGAGCGTAGGTCGTAAATTCTCGCGAATATAACTCGCTGTGAAATACGGAGGTGGCTACATTCTGCATATGTCATTCCGTCTCTCCCTCCCGTTCTCTCCAACGCGTCCTCCCACCCCATATTCCCTCTTTCTCTCTCTCTCTCTCCATCCCTATCCCGTTCTCTCTCTTCGTATACTCGTCCATGCATCTTTTTCCATATCTCTCAAGTTCTCTATGCACACGATGCTCCCCTGCGTACACCCGTAAATGGAAAAAATGTCCGCTCACGACTCACGAAGACAAAAATGTCAGGAAGGACAAAAATATTTTTAAAAACGTTAGGTATTCAGAAAAATTTTTATTTTCTTACGTTTTTTCAAATGACGTTTTAAACGCTGCGTGTATATCCACCTGTGTTTGCTCCGATTACTCATTTACTTTTTAATTTTTGCACGTTTGTGCGAATTTTTCTACAATTTAGACAAGTGCTGATCTGCTTGTTGGTTTTCTCGTCGTGTATTTTCTTACTATTTTCTATTATAATTTACTTTTCATTTTATGTGTAACATTATTGATCTTTCTATAGAAAAAAATCTTTCAAAATTATTCACAAACTTTTATCAAGAATCTCATACCTTGCTTTTTTGTCAAAAATATTGAAAGCACTCGACTTGATTCGAATATTGAATAATAAAACTTTATATTTGTCAATAATTAATCGAGCTCGAAAATCTCCAATCAATTAACGCGAAACATTCGAATTTGATTCTTTACGAGAATATAATAATCGCGAATACATCGGAATGGTACGAAGAACGAAAAATCTTGAAGAAGAAAGAAGAGAAGAGCGAGAAAAAGAGCGTTATTACGTGGACGCAGTGTGTACAAACGATGCAGAGATGGAAGATGAAGGCATAAGAAACGGGGATGGTGGTTACTTTTTCACGAATCTCCGGGATATAAAGAGGTAGGGTGTATACGAGGAGGAACTGCGAGGAAGGGTGGAAAAAAGAAAAATATATATATTTATATACAATATATATGTTATATATACACATGCAGGGAAAAAGAGAAGAAGAGAGAGAGAGAGAGAGAGAGAGAGAAAAGTAAAGAGAAGACACGGTGAGAAAGCTCGGTCAGGCGCCTCGTGCGCTTGAAAAGCTTCGTAAAGCACCGAAACACATATACAGACGTTGATGCGAAAATGTATATAGATTCGGGGCAAAGAGAGTGTCATGTTCCCATAGCAACTGCGGGGCTGACTCCGCCTCTTGGCAGCGTGCAGTCCCCTCGTTCGATATCGAGCTAAAACGGACCTACATACCCTCTTCACCCTCTCTATGCCGCCTTCTCGTCCTCCTCTCACTTCTTTTTTTCACTCCCACCATCTTCACTTTTTTTTCTTCCTATATCTCGATCTCTCTGTTTTTTTTATTTATTTATTATTTCTCTTTATTCCTTTTTTTTCCTCTATTTTACGCTCTCCACCTTTTTTCTCAGTCTCTCTGTTCTTTTTTTTTTCTTCTTTATTTTCTGTATTTTAGTCCCTCTATTTTTCTCCACTGCGTGCCTTATCTTTGTACTTCTCTTTCCTCACTTCCGACTCGCTCCTCTTCTCTCCTTTTTTATCCTCGCCTCTCGCCTTTCATCCCCTTCGCATCCTCCTCCCTCTGTCTCTTCTCGCTTTCTCTCGACTATTCATTCCTCGTTATTTCTTCCCGTCGTGCACTTTTTTCTCAAGGAATATATCCAAGAATTTCCAAAGCGAAATATCTCCGAGCAAAAAATGCAAGAAAAATATCCTCTCTAGGAATTTTTATCTTCAAAGAAATATAACGTATGAAAAAAACTCAATACGCGTCTTTCCAATCTTCTTTTTTTTACTTATTTATACTTTTTAAACGTAAAATTCGTCTAAAAATCCTTTAGAAATATTTATCTTTGTAAGTATGTTCAAAAATGACTAAAAATTATTCTTAACATCTTTTATAACAATTAAAAAGTTTCTGGGTTTCCCATCAGAAATGCATGCATGTTTGACTACGAACAATTTGACTAAGAAAAATAATTTTACGAATGAAAAAAAAAAAATACTTTCTCGAAAGAGGAGGGAAAAAGGAGAGAATCGTGGCGACAAAACGGTCCTCCCCGGTTTGCAGACCTTACAACCCTCGCTGCTTTAATTTCGTTGAGTGCAACGCGCCAGGAGAAACGCAGCGCGCACTTCATCGATGCTTCCTGTACGCACCGACGTTACCATTCTCTCGTTTTTTATCTTCTTCTCTTTCGCTCGCTATCCGTGCAGACTTCGTACGCTCTCCGGTATAGGATTTCGCTCATAACGCTCCTGTAACCACTGGCAAGACCGACGTGACGATTTTTTATCCGCCACACGTTTTTTTTCTCACTTTTTTTTATCCCCATACTTCCCTTTCTCCCCTTTTCTGCTGCACTCAACGTCATTATTTAAGCTCCTCTGGCTCGTAAAAAGCCCTCCAGCCATATCTCCGTTTTGACATTTTTTTAATAATTTTTTTTACGATTTTTAGTCAACGGAATTTTGACGAACCGTGTATATGTAGAATCAAAAGTAATACGTATTTCATCGAGAGCCTTTTTATTTTGAAAACTTATTTTTCCAAAATTTCGGATATCCATGCTTTATTTTCTGTGTTTTTTTTTTCAGAGCGAAAAGTCGTATGGAATTTTTTTTCATTGAAATATATTTTTGGAAATATTTATTTTTCAAATAGGTTGGATGATTGGTTGACAATTTTGGAGCTGGACATTTTTTTACGATTTTTTAATTTTAACAAGTTTTTTTTTTAATTTCCGATATTCATGTTTTATTTGCTGTGTTTTTTTAGTGTCACAAGTCATATTGAATTCTTTTTGATTGAAATATTTTGGAAACATTTATTTTTCGATTGGGTTGAATAATTGGTTGACAATTTTGTAGCTCGGCACGAAAATTAGGGAATTTTCGTGGTACGCGATTGTTGACAAACGCGGTGACCAGAGAGGTGAGCCGCACGAGGGTTGGAAAAAAAAGCGATCGGGGGCGTCAACCACCGTCGCCGCCATTATTGAGAAGAGCCAGCTCGATCGTCAATTCCGCGATAACTGCAAAAGCTTGCGATAAAAAAAATATATCTCTACCCGCGAAACTTCCAAGCGTGCATATTTAAAAAAAAATTCCTTAATCAACGTCACTGAAATTTTTCAAAAATTCAAACGAATTACAAATCAAATAATATGTAGCATATATGGTTAATTTTTTAAATACACAAATGAAATTCCTCGAACGATAAAATTTCGAACAATAAAGTTTGAAGAGAATTGAAAAAAGTTCAAGAATTAAAAAATAATATAGGAAAATGAAAATTTTAAGTATATCATGGAGAAAATCAAAATTTTTCGTCGTCTGAATTTTTGGGAAAAATTTCGCGAGTAAATAAAAGATGATCGAGAAAGCTCTGTTTATGGGAGTACGGAGGGCACGTACAGGACATGTGGACGATGATGGTAGGAGCGCATGGGACATAACTTCCATGGAGAGAAGCACGCGAATATTTCGAAGGGGATGAATTTGACGCGCGCAGGCGCCAGAGAGGATTCTCCTTGAAACAACCCCCAAGCCCCACCACGGAGGATCCCCGTTTCTCTACATGGTGTGTTTCGGTACATAAGCCTCCACCAGTCGCCCGAATATATTCTTAACAATCGCAAAGTCACTAGCCAGGTGAAATTCCAATCCGGATTCCTCTACTTGCGTCTCTCTGCCTCCAAGCGATTCAGCTCCAAATTTTCCTCGTGAAAATTCCTCCGCGCATTTTTACGAGCCGTGTGCTCTGCTGCTATTTTCCCATATATATACAGACATTTTTATGGAATACAATTTTTGTACGAACAAATATTTTACGCGCGACATTTCTATCGCGTTATTAAGCTCGCAGTATTAGCCTGTCAAGACCTTTTTTATTTTTCATATTTAAATGACATATATATATTGATCTCCTATAATAAAATAAGAGAAACATGACGATTAATATTTTTGACCAAGGAGTGTCGACACTAAAAGTGTGTCCAAAATTAAGCACAATCTTTTTTTCGTCATTAAAAAATGTCTGTCACGATGTTTGACGTTCGTTTGAAATATTTTTCAGCTACCGATGTGAAATGTTCCAAACTTTGGAATAAATCCTGGAATATATTTGAGTGAGAATAAGAGTGTCTGTCAAATTCGTTGGTTGGTAAAAAAATGTTTTTGTGGAAAAAAGGATGAAGGATAAATTTGAAATTTGGTGGACTTTGTGCATAAAGAGCTAACGTATATCGGGAGAGGATGAGCGTGGAAGTGAATAAAGCTGGGTTGGTGCAGACAAGCGCGAGTAGGGGCACACCCTGATTCTCCCTGAGCGTTTTCCCCTCTCTGGTTCGCGTTCCTCCCGCGTCTCGTCGGTTCTCCCTCGCAGGCCGGAAAACCCGCCTCCGCCACCCACGCCGACGAGCGGCTCTTCGCTCTCTTTCTCTATCTTTTTCTCCGTTTCTTCTTCGCGTTGTTCCCGTCCCGTTCTCTCGTACGCGAGCGCTCTGTCCGGCCGCTCTGCTCCGAGCCACTTCCGCCGGTGAATCTCTCGCCTTTGTACGCGCCACAAATCGCAGAAACACACCGCGCCGAAAAAGGAATATATCGGACTCCGCGAGAGATCGAATACGTTTCATGAAACCGCGAGCATCGCGCCCTTTTTATCCCTCGCCTCTCCTCCCTTTTCTTCATCCTCCTTTCCATTTTCCCGGCTTCCGCTCTTGTTCTTTCACCCTCCGCGCTCACCGTCCGACTCGTCGCTCTCCGATCCTCCCGAATATCCCAGTGGTGACGTCAACTCGATTCACAGTGCGAGGACCAAAACCTCTAGGATATTATCGTGACTATTTATCAAGCATCAGTGCGCGACAAAACGCCCAAAATCGTGTGTCACGGGATTCATCATCTGCGGATTGAAATTCATTGATGTGAGGATTATCCCAGAAAATGATATTAGTGTGCGGAAAGTTCGAGTAAAACAATATAATAAGAAAATAATAGTAAATAAATAAATAAAATGAATTGAGTGGAAGAAGAAAAATCCTCGTGGGATATATATTCGAGTATAATAATCGACGAATTTATAAATATATTTGGGCGAGCGCGTGTTTAAATTCATGAAGGATTCCCGGAGGCGAAAGGATAAAGGGCGAAAGTGCGGGAAGGAAGAATGAGAAGGCGAGTGCTTAGAAAAGAAACGAGGAGGCTCGCCATCAGTTCGTGTCTCGCATCTCGTTTCCGATCGCCGCTCGCGAGTTAGGAATCCGCGCGTTTCTTTCGACCGCGAACAGCGCTGGGGAATTCGGAGCGCGGACAACAAGACGAGTAGAGAGAAAGGAGCGGAGAGCCGGCGGAGGACGAGCGCTCAAAAGGATCGCCGACCGAGAAATGAAGTCTCGAAAAGTTTGAGGAACGAAACTCGTCCACGGGACTTTCAGGACTTTTTCCTCGCGCCCGAAACTCCCTCCATCCCTCTCTTTCGTTCCTCATATCTCTGCTTCGTTTCTCCTCCGAAGATTTTTACATCGGCTTCGACGAAGAATAATTTACATCGTCACGCGTGTAAAAACTCATCGATCCCGATCCGAATCGTTGCTCGACTTACAAAAGTCTCCGCAAGGGAGAAAAAAAAATGCACACGTAGAGGATTTTCTTCGCCAGGACGTTTCTCGTCCTCCAGTTCGCGATCGAGCGTCACGACGTCCAAATATCCTCGCGGGAATGCACCAGGAAGGTGGATCCCCGAAAAAAATCAAAAATAATATTTCTTTCGAACATGTTTCTGATGAACGTCTTTACAAAAAAAAAAAATATTCGTCGAGACTGATGAATGAGTGACGCTCGACATTTATCATGGCCTCCGATAAAAATCCGCAGTGAAAACACTTGAAATTTCGGAGTGAAAAGAGTCCTTGGATAAATTTCAGATAATGAAATATACAAGTTCTCAACCACACGGTGAAATTCTCCAAAATTTCAATACACGTATTATTTAACTGAAATAAACAAAAAAAAAACTTTCGTTCGTGTCAGTCCGAGATAATTAATCGTAAAAATTGTTCGCGGATACGGGGAGATTGAGGATTAAAAAATAAGTGTGAGAAATTTGAATGAATTCGAGAGTGGAAAAAAGTGCAATATCGGAGACTGGTCGTCGTTGACCGTTCGTCGTGAATCCCGTCTGTCGCGTATTTTCTCTTCATCGCCGATCGCACGCGTTACATAGCCAAGGTTATGGTCGAGATAAAGCGCGTCAACGCCGAGAATTCTGATAAGCCGCCAAAACGTTCGCAAACTCGTGCAATATCGATACATGCGTATAGAAACATGGATAAATGTATGTATCTATAAAAAAAGGCGTATATATACAGAAAAAGTCTGGGCACTCTTTGGTCTTATATGGACAGTGGTCGAGCGGCGGGAGGACAGAGACTCTCGAGAAGTTAAGACGTCGAGAAACCTCGAATCGCGCGGGGATCGAAAATCTTCGAAATAATAAAGCTCGAGAAAAAATTCGTCGCGATCGAGAGCTCGGCAAAATGGCGGAGAAAGAATCCTCGGGAACGCTCCGTCGGAGATGGAAAGTGTGCTCATCGGGCCAAGATTGAGTTATGCGGACTATCGTGAAGGGAAATATCGGTGAGAGCTCAGAAACGCCGGATAATCGAGCTCTCGTCTGCTTCCCTCGTCGCTTTATTGTTCTCAAGACTCATTTTTTCCGATTCTGCGAAATTGAATCGAAACTTTCGCGGATCTATGGAACCTCCGAATTAATTCTACCGTTGACGCTCTTTCTACTCACGAGGATGATCGACGAATTTCGGTGAAACTTGGTGAAATTACTGAGAGAGAACGACTGTGCACTTGTTACAAGTTGTGAACATTATTGGAAAAAAGAAAAGAAAAATAAACAACGATCTTCCAGATCGTTTGTACATACTTGTATAAAAATTTGAATGCTCGAGGAAATCACGGTGAAGGAAAAAGGGTAATAAAATTCTATAGAGACGAGAGTTTATTAGGTAAAATATTCTGTAATCAAACTCGAAGAAGCATGAAATACTCCTGTCGAATATTCGTGAAGATAAAGTATAGTTGATACGAATATATTATACATAGTGTAAAAAAAATTAGAGGAATTATATCGAGAGGAATAATAAAAATCGGGAGACTTGGATTATTTTCGCGTTGGCGAGAATTTGGCGAGTAAAAGGGAGAATCGAGGGAATAAGGGCGAAATCGTAGAGTTGTGTCGGGAAAAAGGGTAAAAAATCTATACTGGAGCTGTATTTGCCGTACGCGCCGCTGCCGGGAGGCGGCGGAATCCTCCCGGCGGTGTCTTCGGGTCCCGGAGGCGGGTGTAGGCCAGTTCTGTTAGGCGGTGTCGATTTATCGATGTCAGCGGCGGTCCACTCGTCGGTCCAGTCGAATCCGCCGTCGGGACTAAATTCGCTGCACCTGGCAGCGGCCGCGGCGGCCGCCGCCGCCGCCGCGGCCACCGGCAACGTAACTTCCGCCGGCGACGCGAATCCCCTGCACGTACCGTCCCGCGGACATCCAGCCAGCATTCCGAGCCTCGGTGCCTCCGAAAATCTCACGCCGACTCATCACCATCACGAGACCAACGAGATCGCCGATGGCCCGCCCAATCCGGACGTTCTCCTCGCCCTCCTCGCCAGAAACAAAAATCTCGAAGGTATTTCAATTGTTCCCTCAAATTTATATCATCAAAAATGATAAAATTTAACCATAGGACTCCACATGAGTTCCCCAAATCCCAAAAAACGTGTTACAACCTTGATATTTCGAAAATATATTGCTTTTTCAAATGCATTCAATTTCTATGCAATTAAATGTGAGGTCTTTTTCCAGTAGTTCATTTTTCCATACCATTTAAAGAACTGGGAGTAGCGTAACCCCAGAGTGGACTGCTAGATTTAATTTAAATGTCAAAAATAAGTTAAGATATCAAATTTATCGTAATACCTATTTAAATAAATACACAACATTATTTAAATTAAAATATTTAATATAAAACGTCAAAATAAAAAAAAAATTCTTCGAAAATATTCGAAACGATTGGTTCGATAAAAAAATGGTTGCGAAAAAAAATTGGATGGACTTGGCCACCAGAAAAAAACGTAACAAATGTATGAAAAGTATACGTGGTCATGAAAAATGTTTATACGGCGAAAGGGAGACGCGGGAAGTAGGCAAATCTTACAGAGTAGGATGTAAGCGTACGTTTTATCTCGGACAGCGGAGATTTGACCTAGAAAGTGGCGTGCACGGGGCATAAAAAGCGGCGTAAAGCAGCCATCAGAGAGATCAAAGTGTTTTCGTGTCGCGTGGAGTTGAAAAAAAAAAGCGAAGAGAGAAAGAGAAGAGAGGTATATATCTCGGTGTCGACAGGGGTGGAAAAAAAATGCTAACCGCTATAAAAGTAGAGGTACGCGCGTTCATCAGCGTTGTGTCAAGTTCCGCGAACGCTCTCGGAGCGATTGCCTTATTATTGCACCTGGTAAGAAGGATACACAGAAGTATAGTGAGACGGAAAATGATATACAGAGAGAGAATAAGCAGAGAGCGAGAGACGAGAATTTCAACGAGAACGGTCGAAACGTCCCTATGTGCGTTTCTCTCGAAGAAGATCCCTCGATTCACTTATTCATCGTTTCAATCTCGGTGAGTGGAGCAAGGTCGCAAATGGTATCTTAATTATGCACACGAGCGTGTCTCGAAGACCAACCTCGACTCCCGTACAGGAGAAGGTGTCTGCCTGCTTCTCCATAACTGAATTAATATACATTCACCTTATTTCTCTTTCTCACTCTAACTTTCTGTCTCTATTTGCTTCTCTCTCTCTCCTCTCTCTCTCTTTCCCGCAGAGTCGCGAATTATCGGATGAATATTCAAGCAACCCCGAGGACATTAAATCCTCGAATATTACTCTCGCGATAACCAGTAACACCATACCCTGGAAATTTCTATTGGAATTTATCCTCACGACCCAGTCTCCCATTATTCCTTTTGACAATTCGTCGTGTGCATCCGTCACATTCTTCATTCTCAGTATTTTAATTTTCATTGTACAATCGCGCTTACTGTCACACATTTTTCTACACGAGCAACCATTTTTTATTTTTTAAATGAATAAAAAAGAAATTGTAATATATAATTTTATGCATATTCATATTTTATTCACTTTGTTTGATGAAATTCATAATAAATTTTAGAAAGATATAAATAAGTTGTGTTATTGTAATGTTCTTGTTTAGCCAATATTCATTCATATATTCTGAGGTGGTTGGTCTGTGACACTCAAATCCAAAAATAAGTTTCTTCCATTTTTTTAATGACATTCAAAGTGATTTGCGAGCTTAAGTTTATTAATAGCAGTTGTTACAAATTCATTAAAGAATAGCATAGATACTCTGAATTTAAAATTATTCAAGGTTAAAAATATACCTCAGGTATTTTTGTGATAAGTTTTTCTACTAAAATAAACAAAATTTCTTCAATGTTGTATAAAACTCTCTGAAAAATTTTAAAGAACTTCACCGTCAGGAATTTAAGATATTTATTGTTAAAAGGTGTATAATTTTGGTGAAACCTTATAAAATTTGGTACACACGTGCATATGACGTTGAAAAAAGTGTATGCATATTTTCATTAAAATCTATCGACACTCATTTTACAGACAAAATTCTCATAAATATCGAAAAAAAAATGATACGTCGCTCGTCGCACGATAAATTTGCATTTTCGAGAATTCAAGAATGAGAAGATCGATGACTTCCATTATTCTTCGAGGAAAAAAGGCAGAATTGGATGGTTGATAAATAAGAGGAGCGTGGTGCAAAGAGGTGAAAGGGCGCGAAGGGAAAGGGAGTCGCTGAAGGATAGGAGAACGCGCGCGTTCACGGGGGTGTTTTCTGCCTCGGACTTGTCAAAGCCCGATATTTTAATAAAGTAAGTGCTGCAAGGCCGACTTTTATCCCTCTCTCTTCCTCTCTTCGCCTATTTTTCTTTCTTGCTCTCTCTCTCGTCGTGCGTATCGCGCTCAGAAATGCTCGTTGGCCTGGTTTAATCATGTAATGTGTTCGGGGGCCCGGCCTCGTCGCCCATTCGGGCCTCATTCGCTCTCTCGCTCTCCTTAACGATCGATACGACACACACGCTCCTGCGACGATGTAACGCTGGAAAAAAGCATGGGCGCGGTGTATAACCGATGAGCACGTCCTCCTCAACGTTAAAACAACAAATTTTAGGCAAAATATAATACATTTCGACTCCCGTCATAAAAAAACGAAAAAAAAGTACCAAAATTGACGAAAGGTTAAATTTACGAAGTTTTTCATTTTTTGAAATATTCACTCACGAAATACTTAAAATTTTCTTTACCAAGACGATAAAATGTCAGATAAATAAATTTGTAAATAAATTAGTAAATTGCACAAAAAATTACCCAAAAATGGAAGAAAAGACAAAACAAAACAATTTTTTTGGATTTTCAAAGTACTGAGTTTTGTGTAGCAAATGAAAAGGTTGAAAGTGAAAACATATATGCAAATGAGGAAACAAAATGGAAACTCGGAGATGAAAAATTGCGGGCGATCCCGGGCGCGAAATTCTTTTCTCCGGTTTTTTTGTTGGCATTCGCGTCTTTGGGACGCGGCGCGAGAGGTGCATTTGGTCGAAACAGTGGAATGAACAATCCACTCATCACGGGTCACGTGCCCGGACGGCACGTGTCGGCTCGTGCGGGAGAACCAACTGGTGCTCAGGAGAAAAGTGTTTCGACCTCTCCCGACAATGCGCGCCATGTGCGTCCGAAAATTTAAACGGAGCCCTCGTCGTGTCGCGGTAACAGAACGCCCACCGGTCGCGTGCTTTCCACAATCGCACGTTTTTTCGATTCATCCCTCTCCACAATGAATCCTCGCCCATTTCCATCCCGCGAAATATTACTTTCCAATTGAGTCCTCCGACAGAAGGCTCGACAAGATTTATTTATATACACGAAACAATCAAGGACGTTGTGATCAAAATCAAGAATGACGATCAATTTTTGATAATTTTACATATATATTAATATCGAATTATTTTCTTTGGTATTTTTTTGTTGAAAAATATGATAGGCACTATATTTTTATAGTTGAAAACGTTTCGTGAAAATTTCATGACAATTGGATTGATCATCACTGAGTAATAACTTTTATCAAATTACATATGTAGTCTTTTGAAAAATAATCCAATCCTACGCATATAATTATTTTCAATGAAAAAATGATGTTAAAAATATTTTAAAAATGATACATGCGATTAAAAATGCATACAGAATATTGTACAATTTTTTAAAAAGTTTAGGAAACTCGTTCAGCTTGTGTAAAAAACATTTGCCTGAACTGGTTACATTATTAATAAAATCTGAGAAATATATTCTTGAAAATCACGTATCGAGACAAAATGAGAAGATAAGCCTTCAAAGAGCCCGCATCGCGTGTCCACTCGAAACGTCAAGTATCCTCATGACTCTCGTTTCGCCCAGCTTGAAAGGAAACTTTCCGAGAACCGTGCTTGAGAACGATCGCATTGTCCGATTTTCGAGGATGACCAAATGGCGAATTTTCTTATCGAATGCGATCGTTGCAACTTTTTTCTTGCAAACACTTTCTCATCTGATCACATATTTTGATGATAAAAACTATATAATGGTAAAAAATATCCACAAACAAAATATTTATTATTATATAATAAAAAAAGAGAATACAATGGTTAAAATCTCAGGACATGTTTCATTTAATCTCGATAGATACATTGTATGAAAAAGAATATGTTTCGCACGAAATACGATGCGCAGACTTTGGATGACTGAATTCTAGACCCGAATAAATTCGTCCCGGGGCGTTTCGGCTTGCAAAAAGCGCATTGTCGCGCGTAATGTAGCGTTTATCGAGTATTTACGCTCTGATTATGCGTTCCAGAGAGGCGAGAGAGAAAAACCGTGCTGGGTGTTTCCGAGTCACGTGTCGCGAAAGCGCGCTCTTTCCCGACCGCAAAACAATAAGGCGCCCCTTCAAAAACCGCCCGGCCTGAAATCGGATGAACTTACGAAAAAATACACGTTACGCGAGTACCAAAGTGCCTACAGCTATTTATTCCAAATGCAAACATATTATGTAATATGTCGGACGTTCCCACGCCTCGATCGCACGCGCTCTCTCTCTCTTTCTCTCTCGTCGACCAAAAGTTTCCGATTACTCGTCGATCCTAAATCCACAATTTGCGAAAAGTAACAAAAAATCGTTTATTTTTTCCTAAAAATTGACTAATCTATTATCTTTTATATTTTTTAACTCATATATTGTTTAATTTACATATATATATTTATTCGTATATTCTGAATATTATATTTATAATTTATGCCGTCTTACAAAAATTGAAGAATAACCAAAATGAGAAAAGCTTAAATAAATTTTAAAGTAAATTTAAATTCGAGACAGAAATGAAAAATTATTTTTCCATGGACTTTTCCCGAGGTCGCAAACTCTAGTTTTTTTCAAAGATCCTAGACTGAGATTCGAACTGAGACGGCAATTTGCAAATTTCGTTTCTTTTCTCTTATGTCATTGTTCGATGAGTGTTAACGGTCACTGGTGTCACGGTCGGATCGGAATAAAAATATTTTTATGTAAGGATTAAAAATATGTTGCGGATTCAGGCGCGAAGCTCGTCGGCTCTCGATGACGTTTTATCGGTCTCGGACGACCTTGCTAACCCTGAACCCGCGCCTGAGACGAGATTGTTCGAGACTTATCTTCGAGCCAATTTTTACAAATTTCTCTCTCTCTCTCTCACTCTTTTTGCTCTTTCCCTTATTTTTGATTCTCCCAACTTCCGAATCGTCCCAATGAGTCACTCTCGCAAATTCTCTCGAAATACGTATCTCCGAGACGATTACCCTACTTTCCAACAATCTATCTCCATTATCTTATCGAGAAATTGTAAATATCGTTCGATCGATCGCTTTTACATTGCGCATTTCTACATAGTTGAATCTCTGATTAATAAGTACGAATTAAAAAATCAAAATCTAAAGAAAACATTTGAACAATAATAAATATAAGTTTTGACTAAAATCTCACGAGTATTAATAAAATAGACGAGTTTACTTTCGCACGAATATTTTTCACGGGATAAAAGTTGAAAAAAGAACAGAAAAAAAAATGAAAAAAACGCTCATCGATCAAATTGTTTTCTCGTTGTTTTTTTTTCGCGGCTGTCTTGTTCCTGCTCCCAAGGTACGATAAAGGTGAAAAGAGGAAGAAAAACAGAGTAACGATAATACGATAATGGCACGTGGTTCGAGTCAAATTCCTTCTGCACACGGACGAGAGAGCGCGTTTGTTATTCGATACCCGGAGACACGAGAAAAAAGGGAAAATAAATACGGAGCGAGCTGGGAATGTCGGTCGCGTGCCCCTGCGCACAATTTCCTTTCATCTTTCCCTTCTCTCCATTCTATATGCGAGACTAAATACATTTTTATCATGACACGTGCCTCCGTCCAACAGGTATTATAATCCATTTTTTACATCGATATTTTTTGTTCTTACCTTCGAAAAATTCTCTCAATCCACTCTGATTTACTTTTCATCGTTCATTCCACATTTTTTCTTTCCTTGTTGAATTCGCATTACTTTTTGTACTTAAACATTTTTATACACTGCATAAATGTTTCATTTATTAATTTATTTTGATTTCTAACGATCCACTCGTGCAGAGTTATTGTCCCGATATGTGCAAATTTACAAAATCATAAGTTCCAAACTCCACAAGTCGTTAATTATTGGAACGGTCAGAGTGGTTCGATTCTTTTCAACCGTGCTCTTCCTTCCCTCCGCGTTTTTATCTCGCGACCATTTCTCTTCGGACTTTGCTCGCCCATGGATAAACTTTTTCGGTTTCGCGGTTCGCCGGCGAAACTCCATTAAGATTATGACTCTATCTGACAATCTAGATTTTTCTCACTATTCTTCTCCTCGTGCTGCGCTCGATTCATATTTATGGCATGTGAGAACTCTCTGGTCATTTGTCTCGCTCGTTACTCCTCTCGCGATTTTCTTCCATACTCGCGAAAGGAAAAAATTTCATTTTTATTGATGAAAATCGTCAAAAACAGAGGAATATCGCTGTAAATGTACACAAAAAGACAATATTCAAAAAAATACAATAAATATTAAAATATTTTTAATATTTTTAATATTTTTAAATATTAAAATATTTCTTATGTATTTTGCCAAAAAATAATTAGTTGTTTTTTCAACTTTCATCTTCTTGGAATATTTTTTAAATAATAAAATCAGTGAAAGATGTATATAAATTTATACTTTTAAAAAACTATCTTTTTAGTCGAAAAATTCAAAAAAATATTTAATTTCGTGCGTAAATCTGATTCGTGGACGAGATAAAAATGGAAACTCCTTATATTAATGAACGATTCGTACGGTTTCGCGAATCTTGGATGACACAAAAGGGTCCGAGGTACAAGTCGAGTACGTATAGAGAGGAGAATGACGATAATCCGGGGGCCGGGAAGAGAGATCACGCAATGGACAAAAGCCATGGACGCGGTAGCAGGATAAACTTATAGGTGCTTCAAAAGTCTGCTATATCCATGAACGTACAAATCCACACACGTATATATGCACGCGTCTAGTTTGCGTGTCAGGAAATCTCTATAATGGAAAAACATATCGTCCCCTAATAGCCCTCATTGGCAGGCCCGTACATTGGATTCTATACGCACAAAAAGTGTGCATTTTTATTTATGTGTGGGTAAGCGACGAGTATGGAAAGAAATGAACACGGAGAAATGAACGCGGGGAAGAGAATGAGACAGAGAGAAAAAGAGAGAACGCGAGATAAAGCGAGAGAGAGGGAGAGAGAGGAAGAAGTCACCCCTGTTTTCATTTCAATTTGGACCCCGTGGCTGGTGGTAAGGGGTGAAAGTGGAACGTGAGCGTTGATCGTTGAACCCCCCTTGACAGAAGAGCGAGACTATTTTCGTCTCTCTCGATCTTTCCTGTCTTTTTTCCCCTTGTTTCTCTCCCCCGTTCCTTTTTCTCTTTCCCTCTTATTTTCGGTCTCCTATCCCCGATGCGTTGACTCTGGCCAGATGGCCAACGCGCGTACGAAATACGCTCTTCCGAAGAGTCCCGAGCTCGTCGACGTAAGGGCGCCAGTCGATACCGGAGTGTTGACAAAATGGCGGGCCATCCGCCATTTCGTTCCGCAAAGCCCTCCGGGGCTTCCGACATCGAGCTTCTTCGCTCCCTCGCCACACTCTCGTCTATATGATCGACCATGTCAATGTTTGCCTGGCTCGCACTCGTCTGTATTAAGCGACCGAGACTAACATCCTTAACGAATCCGTTTATTTTCTTTTCTTGCACTTCTCTTCGTTGTCATCCCGATAATTGGAGTTTGGATTTATCGAAGGTCATCGATTCATATTTTTATCATAATTGTACAACTATTTAAATTTTCTTTCGCAACTTTTATCATTTTTATTCTTTATAATATTTATACGATAATACATATTGTGTATGTATATTTTTTAATTGTTATTTTTTATTGTAATTTTGTTTTTACTGCGAGCTTTTTTTCATTAATTTTTTTATTTTCGTCTCATTGTCTGAGGATTTGTTAATTTTTTTTTTTCACGGTTGGAAAATTTTATCGCATATCGCAAAATTTTTCATATTTTATGCACGAGAGCGTTCCCCTTTGATGCAAATTGAGAATAATCGCAAATAGTACGAAGCCCTGAGAGTATACACGCGGTTAGAGAGGAGAGTGTTTAAATTTTGGGCGATTGAAATAATAAGATCAAACAGGGCGCGGATTGGAAAGGCCCAGGGCAAACAGCGAATCTTGTCTGATGGATTGTGTCTGTTTACCAGTTGGAACACACGGGGGGGAATTATGACGACGTGTCCGGTACGGTGCGACCAAATTGTACATACATGCGCGATCATGTCATTCAATTGTGGTTTTCCCTTGAGCCGATATACATGTTATTACATATTTTTTATTATATTTTTAACGATCGACATAATAAATATACAATTTTTTTTATAAAATATCGAATAGCTTCATCGAAAATTCTCTAATTTGTATATATAATTTAATTTACTTTTATTTTACTATACGGTGGAGAATTGAAAAATATGAAAAAATAATTATTAGCAGTCGAAATGAAAAAACGAAAACAAAAAAATTGTTAAAGTAAAAATGGACGATGACGAATATTCGAAACATCTGCTTGTCCGCAAAATTTATGGTCGACCGGTCGTAACTCCGGACTGCAATTTTGGCATTAAGATTTTCGTGACTGTCTCAATTAGGCTAAAACGGTGATAATAAAGAATGTGAAAGGAAAACCTGGAAATCTGGAACTTGTATGGTGCTCGTGCCGGGAAGCTCCCAACTAAATTTCTTCGATGATTCGGAAACCGAAGGCTGGTCAGGGATTTAAACTACAAACTGGAAATCGGCGCGAGAGCCAGCCGGGAATGATTCATCGAGGAAACGAGCGGCAGATGCGCGATCGTCAAGATAATAAATCGAGGAAGCGCGTTCAAGAGTCTCCGGCGTTCACCGGGCAATCATATTGTTTCGCCAAGGAGGAAAAAAGAACGGAAACATTTTTAAATCTAAGAGATGAGCATTATTGGTCTTTGAAGTTTTTTTTTCGATCCTTATACAAAAATCGATATTGCACAGTGATAACTCTCTCGATCGTGAGATTTCGCTTCGCGAATAATGGAAAAAAATAAAAGGATGGAGGAAAAAGAGAGAGAGAAACGGGCGACGAGATTTTTTTTCCTTTTTGCGCGCACATCAGGGACGGGTTTTTGTCTACGCGCGGGTTTATTGACAAGCGCGTGTCACAACGCTGAAGAACGGTGCCTGCGGCTCCTGGACGCGAATATGGCGGCGCATATGTCGGAGAAAAGCCCAAAAAGGCAGAAAGTTCGTCCCATTCGGTGCACACCCACGCACAATGCGTCCAAAAGCAGTTTTAATAGGTACACGCGCATTTGCTGATTGGAAACTGCCCCGGACCATCAGCCAGAAAAGAAGAAAAGAGACGTGAAATCGGCGCATCCGCTCCAAAGGAACGATCCCTGCTTTATTTTCGCTCTTACGCTCTTTCGCTCTTTGAACAATGGCCAAACTTCGACACGATTCGACACCGTGATCACGAAAACTCATTGATTTTTCACAACTTATAGATAAGTAAAAATATAAAACAATCCTACAGCAAATATTGCATTTTTCAAAGAAAAACTTGTAAAATAATAAAAATTTTATTTCAATGTTGAAAAATAATGTATATTTATGGTATAAATTGAATTTTATTTAAATATTCTTGAAAATTATGTCTAAAAAATTATAATAATCCGGGTTTTTAAAATCCAACTCTACCGACTTGTATCTCCGGAACTCGCGTGGAGTGGCATTTTCATAATTCGACGAAAAAAAAAGGGAAGAAGGGCATGAAGCGTGGAATAACATATGCGACGATGCTACATCGCGTGTCCGATTCATTTACGCGATACAGAGGACAAAGAGGTGTGGGCTGAGAGCTCTGTCGAGCTCCGACGAATCGATTCGTCTCTTATCAGACAATCCGACATTTTTTTGTCTCTTCTCCAGCGTCTTTCCACGTTTTACTGTTTATTGCACGACAATAATAAATTATTCATAATTATTTTATTCTTATCAAAGTTTACAATTAATTTTTTTATAAATATACGTTTGTCTGGTCCATTTGTTGATAATTACATTTGAAATAAATTTTATAATATGTTTTCGATAAATTTAAAAAGAGAAAAAAATTGTTAAAAATATATATTTGCTCTATGTGAAACAAAAGCAAATCATTACACATCGGCATAAATATTTTACAACAAAGTGTGATCTGCATTGCGCTCGAAGCTCGTCTCAGGTGTAATTATAATAATGAGCGGTAATTTATGATTTATAGCCTCTGCTCGCGATATATACACGAAGACTCAGGTCGGACGCGTGAATCCACACGCCAGCGGAAAAAGCATTTGTGCACGAGGTGCGATAAGAGAGAACGTAACGCACGCGTCGACGGTCACGCTTCGTTTTTTTTTCGCTTCGGCTTGTCTACCGGGGTTTGCGTTATTTTTTTTTCTTTTTTTTTCCGCAGAGTCACGTGCGACGTATCGCTCGTCAGTCACAGGACAAATTGTTACGGTATCGTGAGGAATTTTCATGAGATTCGTTATTAAAGCGTGATCGATGATAATTATCATTCGATGCTGGGTATAATAATCCACAAGTTTCAACGATGATTCCTAATATCAAAAACTTGCGAGAATATTTATAAAAATATATATTTTTTGTCGTTGACGTATCATTTCTTTTTCTTTTATTTATGTATTTTCAATTATTATAGGAAATTAAAAAATGGACGATTCGGGGAGCGTTGAAAAAATGATGCAGTGATTTTTCGTTGAAAGCAATTGTTAGTCGAATTTTAGATCGGGATGAGCTTAGGTGGACTTTCGCGGGAAAGCCGGTATGTTCTCTCGGGACATCATTAACGTGACGAACACACGGAAACTCGCGTGAGGAAATAAGACACACACGGGCACATTTATAATGGGAAGCTAGGCAGCAGCTTGCACAGCTCACGAAGGCATTACGCTTGATTACCCAACTCGAGCGCCAATTCTCCTACCTCTTCCGCTCTTCATTCCGTGTCCCGCACATTCGCTCTTGCACGTACACGCCGTTTACCCACACGCCCGCACCTGCCTTTATTCCTATTCAGATCACCGTAACTCTGCGTAAATCTTCTCCACGTCCCATCCGCTTACTCGATCACGTCATTCTATAAATTTCGCTCAAATACATTTATTTTATCATTATATATTAAAATAAACCCAATTTTTAATTCATATATTCGCTAAATTACTAATTTCATATCTTTTACATATTCTCCCAGGGTTTTAAATAATTTCAGTCATTCAATAATTTAGTTAAAAATAATTAATAAGTATATTGTCTGATTGATCATTTATATTTGACATTTGAGAGATTTAAAAATCGCTTCAACAGTCCAATACGGTAAAAAAGTAACAAAAAAATGAAATATTGGGAAAAAATGGGTTGTTTGTCCGAATTGAATAATTGAAAGGAGTAAATATTGGTATTTGGAAAGTCGACACTCACTTCCAGTGTGTTCAACCGGGCTCAAATAATTCATTGAACGAAAATGGAATATTCAATTTTCCACACGAGTATAAACGACAACGATCTCGATCGCGAAATCTCTCGGCGAATTTTCGTCTCCCTTCTCTAATCTCCTTCGGATAATAGTTTACACGAGTGTGATACGCATCTGAGAGGCGAGGAACGTGAGACTCGCCAGTTTCTACGTCTACTAATTTATCTCTCTCGCTATTCACGTGCTTTTCGTCCTTCATCTCTCTTTCTCTTTCTTTCTCTCCCTTGAAAAGTCGAGGGTCTGGCGATCGTCTCGGGGGATGCCGGCCGAGGGAACGATCCGGATTTTATCCGACTGCGCGACCGCCGTTTATTCGGGGACGCGAAAATATACGTACAGAAAAATATACGAGACAAGCCTCGAGGGAACGCGCGCTCGTGGTTTTTCCCTTAATTACCGGCGACTTGTCGTGCCTCAATTTTTTCCTCTCCTTATTCCTCCCTCCATCCATCGATTCCCACACGTACGCGATACAACTTTCGTACACATATTCCACGACCCTGCACTTCCCTTCTCTCTGCTATTTGTATTTATATCGCAAATATTTCCGACCCTTTACTCTTGTCGACTCATCCGGCGTGTCACTGACTCAAATTTTCGGATTTGCTCTCGAGATTACGATCGGCCACGCGCCCTCGCAATTATCGGAAATTTTCGATAATTATTTGCCCAGTTATTCGTTTACATACCATAATTTTTTTTTTGTGACGAACAAATAATCACATGAATGAAATAAAAATACTTACATACAATTCGAATTAATTCTTGAAGTTGATAAAAATTTTTGAATGATCTTTTGTTGGTGCGAGCTTAAGAATTGTTGAAAAATGCTCTTCAATCATTTTTTTTTCTACCCTCTACGTGTGGTTGAAGTTCGTGCGTCGTACACGTGCAAGTCGCGCAAGGAAGGAGCACGCGCACTCCGAGGGCTGTACCTTGCTGATTTCCCTGGGGATTCCCTCGGCTTCTGCGGCTCGTGCATGGTCTAGCTCAAAATCGCTGCCTCGCCATCCATACGAGTTCTAACATCCACGTGCTTTTTCACTTTCTACCCCGAACAAAAACCAGACAAGAGACTTTGAATTTATCCCATTCTTCAAAACTTTGATGAATTTTAAAAATGTGTTGCTCCTCAAAACAAGCATACATCCTCAACCAACAAAAATCATACAATAAATTATAAATAAAAGAGTGAAAAAAAACTAATCAAAAATTGAACAAGATAAAAAAAATTAATTTTAATTGTGTATAGAAAAGTGTATAAAAATAAATCCAAAATCCAATCAAGGATGTTTGAATTATTTAATAGATGATAAAACTATAATGAAGATTGAAGAAGCAATTAAGATAAATGAAAAAATTATCGGGCATCGGTAAACTTTCTCAGTCACAAATGAAAGCATGCGAAGGGATGAGAATTTAGTCTGCTCGAGTCAAAGCTGGCCCGAGGGTCCCATCGAAAAAGGAGCACTCCGGAACGGAAATCCTCGAAGCTGTTTTTTTTTTCGATGACGTTTTTGTCCGAGCGAGAGACGAATCTCACGATAAAATGCTTGCCATTTTCTTATTTATTCTTTTTTTATTTTGTCCGAGAGTAAGGGACGAGTGAAAATTTGTGACTGGCGTCCGTGCACCGAGAGCGCGGTTTCTGGCGTGTACGAAGACCCTAATAAGAGAATTCTACTGGGATGAGGAACGAGGACTTCTCGCACGATGGCAAAACCCCATGGGCCGTTCGACACAATATGCTACCAAGTACATTCGATACTACTGGCAATGAACACTTTATTTCTCTCTGTGTATATATACACGTACACTCTTTTTTCCATGACCGTATAAGAGACATCGAACGTTCCCATAATTCCCTTGCGATTCTCCGACGTCCGCCCTCTCGTACTTTGCGCCACGGCCTCTGGGATTTGTCCACTGATATAATGTGAGAACTTGACTTTTCTCGTGTCAAAATTTCCGTCCTACCGAGAGATTTATGTCGTTGCAAATTGATAAAGTTTATTTCCATGCAGAATTACTTTTCACTCTTGTTACTTTATGTATATAATCTTTTTATAAACTTATTTATATAAAAAAGCAAAAATCAGATACTCACTCGTCACGAAATTATTCTTTATAAATTTTTGAATTCATGGAAACAAAATTATATAAATTGCAAATACTATGCAGGAAGACTCGAATATAATTGTTTTTTTTCTGCTGTTTTTAGAATGCAGACTTTAATAGATATGTTTACTTTCTGGAAGATCCTTTTACAGGATCCTGTACTGCCAAGGTTTCCACCAGATGTTTCGATACATTATTTTTTCTCCCTTTTTTCGGAAATTCGAACTTTCGGGCACGTGCCTACCTTCCGGATCGAAAAAACGTTTCGTTCAACACTTTCAAAGTCCCGAGACTTCAAAAGAATACATAAAATGAGTTATTTTTCTCGTTCGTATTCCGAAAGACCTCATTTTTACAGTTTCTGGATGAAAAATTTGATTTCGTCACTCCAAATCAAAAATATACGTCCGCGTGAAAAAATAAATACATGCATCGTTGACTCAATCATAACGAGGCAGCTGGTGCTTACTCGACTGGGATGAAGAAAAAATACAATTGTCTCGATGCCACGAAACTTTTAATTCCGACTGGAGGCTCGAGTCATTGATTTCCGGTTGGTAAAAAGTATCCCCATTCATAAACTCGTGAGTATCTGCCGGAAGTAATGTCGCTCACGAAACTATTTAGAAGAAACGTCAACGAGTCGCTCAACGCAGATTGAGGCCTCATGATTTTAAATTAATAACTTATTAATACGAAAAAACGATACTTTGTGAATTTGATAATGAAAATGTTCTGTTTGAATCATTTTTAAGTATCATTATTAAAATATATAATGCATCGATATGCATTATATATAATATAGCGTTAAAGAAGTTTTTGTATCGAAAGCAAATGAAGGTTTGTTTCGAATCTGATTAAAAATGGAACGCGTTTTTCATTGAGATGGGATGATTAAGAGTCCGCTGCATGATTGAGCGCTTTTTTGCTATTAGGAGTCGAGATTTTGGTCGTTCCAGCAAAGTTTGTACGAGCGACTGGAACGTTTTGAGATACTTTTGAGGGTCCGCCAAAACAAGAAGTTCCGAGACGGGGAGTGTACGTTTTATAGAGAGAAGAGCGGCGAGAGCATGAGGTGGTTGTATACTCGAAACGAGGGTATAACAAGAAGCCACTTGGACGGGGAGAAAGGGAGAGAGAGAGAGATAGAGATAAAGCCAGAGAGACGGAACGGGCGGTAATAGATTAAAGCCATCCTCCACCCCAAACGTGCCAGGCATATATTGTCCCTTTAACACCACCATTTCGAGTACTTCCCTCCAGTTCACTTGACCCTACTTGTCTTCCTCTACGAGCGAACATTTGCGTGTACCGAGATCCACACACGTCCCTCATCCGTTTATACATGCAAAACTCCGCACGAAATTTGTACATTGCGCGATTTTGTACGATATCGCGATGATAACGAAACAAAACGATGTTCCAACTGTCCAAGCTTTCAAAGCCATCTAAACGCTTGGAAATTACGTGTACACGTATACAACTGATTATTATGGCGATCGAAACATCAAACAATTTTTAACATTATTTTATTGAATGATGAAATAGAATTTTATTTATTATATTATTTATTTCGTATGATTTGTATAGGATTTACGTGTATTTCATTGTTTATTATTGTCTTTGTAAAATATGTAATTGTGAAAAGTTTTGGCAGTTCAGGGGGGGTGAAAAAGAGAGGTTCGGTATCCACGAACATCCGACGTTCTGCTGTGGATGCAAAGAGACACGCTAATGTGTGTCCCCGCGTATGGGAGTTGAAAAGAGAAATAACCCCTCGGGCGACAGATCGACCGGAGCGCCTGTTTAACCGAGTCCACGCAATTTCCTTAATGTACTCGCTAAATACTCTCACATTGCCCTCGTTCTCTCCATTCGAATATAAATTTATTAGCGCATACGAGCGTAATTCATTAATATTTTATACATTTCGTTTATATTGTTATCATTATTTTTGTTATCTCATTGAGTAAAAATAGAGTATTATGTAAAAAAACTTGTTTTTATCATCTGTAGTTTAAAAATTGGCACACGGTGTTCAAGATATTCTGGAAAATAAGAAAAAAAGTATTTTATTGGAACTGCAAATAATTGGAAATTTAAATCGAACGTTTTGTAGATTTGTCTTCGAAAAATACCAACAAAATTTTGTTTCGAAATGCGTTCAGGAGACACGACGCTGCTATAGTTTTCTTCGCTTTACAATTTGTCGCACAGATTGGGTGCCTCCATGAGCGTTTTTTTTTTCGCGATCGGTCAATCTCAATCGACACTTACGAGCAAACACGTTATGGGCGTCTCTCGCTGGTGCATAATACCCGGAGCCCCTCTCAATACCCGACGAAGTTTCCCCTGCGGCTGCTAAATGTATACAAATGCATGTAGAGCCTACATTTTTGTCAATTCATAAATCACCGTCTCGTTTCTCTACATCGGCGCGAACGGGGCTCATGAATTTTTCATTGGAATAGAAAATAGCTCGGCACTTTCGACTATGAAAATAATCCCCGGAGAAACAAAAAGTAAATTTGTTTTAAAAAAGTCTGAAGTATTATTCGTAAGGCGAACAAAAGAAAATGGAAGAGAAAAAAAAGCAAGGGCAAGATCCTTGATATCTCTCCGCCTTTTCCATTCGTAACCCTCGTAAAAAAAAAGCACCGACGAGCCCGTCTCGTATTAGCCAGCTCCGCGGGCACATTGTCCACATTTCATACTTATTTGCACAATTTCCACTTGATTTTTCGTGACCCGTGCACGGGAAAAATCTCCGCGATGGATTACAATACGCGATCCGTGCGAGCAAAAACGCCGAGCCAAATGTTTTTCGTTCACCCCTTGGACAACGGGAATGGAAGGGAAGGAGAGAAGAAATGAGGGAAAAAAGAGAGAAGCCGCTCGCTAACCGAACCCATAAACCTTCATATCGCCTCGTTGGCGTTTTATCGAATGGAAGATATTGGATTTTATTAACGTTATTGGCTAAGGGGCACGAGCTTCACATACTTCATTTATATGGCCGACGAAAAATATGTTCTAGCTGAAATTCAAAAATATACATTTTAAAAAAACAAAAAAAATATCTTTCTTTATCTAGCAGTATAAAAACGTTGCACAAGTTTTTAAATTATGTTTTTAAAAATAAAGTAGTATAAATGATAAGAAAATAAATGATAATTAAAAAATGTTATTGAAAAGACAGACTTTTTTTACCAGAAATATATGTTTTTTTTTGTTGTTTTCGTAAAAAATGACCAAGGGTCGAGCTCAACGAGGGCGAGGGATGACAATGAGACCTGTCGTCGTTCTCGTCGTTTCTCGTCTTCCGTTGTAAGCTCTCGGGGTCGCTGTCGGAGTGTTGACGCGGATTTACTGTGAGGGTTGCGTGTCATGTGGAACGCTCGCGCAGAGTCGAGACACACCGAACTCCGGGCACGTACATTTTCAGCATCCAAACTCTCACTCTCTCCAGTTCGCTCCAATCTCTTTGTCCCTCTCGCATTCCCGTCCCTTCATCCACCTCTTTCTTTTCCCGTGAGTGAGCAAAAACAAAGAAAGAAAAGGACAATAAGTCTGTCTCGACTTTCATATTCTCAAACATTTTTCGCCTCGAAGGCCAAAAAAGTCTTTCGTCACTTTTGGGAAATGTATGAACAATCCTCCAAATTTTTGTCCCCGCGCGCATTCTTTTGAATTTACCGAGAAACGACCTTGCGACGTGCGTGGAAAATGCATTTTTGTTTTCTCGCCACGGACGTGGAATATATGAAAAATCGGAGTACGGTCCCCAGGATTCGGTACGTTTGACTTGCCAAAAATGACGTATGGAAGTCATTTTTTTTCTCCCTACGTATAGTTTTTATTACGTAAAACAGGTTATCGTTGCTTGAGGGAAATTTTCGCGAGCCATATGCGCGATCGGTGGATATTCGGATAAATCGATTTTATAGTCACGGGAATAATGCGAAGGGACTGTGCATAAATTATAAAATACGGGGATAATTTCTCGTCTGACATTCATGGTCCTTATTTCCCTCGACGAAATTTCGAAAAGTCATCGCTACCTTTTTCTCGCTTTCCGCGATGATCTCGCTACGATTCGACCAACTGTTGTGCGGGTTGATCGAACGCAGAATTCGTCCATATAGTTCGCGGTCATATTAAAGCCAATATTGCATATGCGGATCGAGGGGTCGTTTTCTCGATACGCGTTATTATATTTGCCCCTTTTTACAAACAGATCCCTTTTTTCTATTTTTTTCCAATGGCGCTTGATTCACTTTTACACACCATATGCATATATGATCTCCTTTTTTCGAGCCACCTTTAAAAATCATTAAAATGTATTTTCACCAAACAACTGTCTCGAATCGACTCAAATAAATCTTATTTACGAAAATACCACATTTAAAAAATATACATATGTATTCTTTTTATATTTTTATTGGTAAACAACACAAAGAATAATTCTTGAGTGAAAAATAATCATGATGATAAAAATAATAATAGAAGTAATAATAGAAGAAATGAAAATGAAAGAGAGAGACGAAAATATCTCTTGATGATTCCAGGACATAAAAAATAATGGTTGATGGAAAATTTGCCTACCAATCTGGATGATTATACCGGAATGGCAGTGAGCAGGAATATCGGCTATTTTTTCCTCTGGTGAGCCATAAAGTACCGGGAGAAAAATTTGGGCATCTGCATTCATTTTTGGATGCTTTTTGTCCGTCGCGAAAAGGAGCGTGATTGAAACTCATTGGTTTCCATTTCTCGGTTTCCCCTTGGATCTGCGAATAAATGTATATTCATACGCGCGGAATTTATTGTCACGAAGGGATCAGTTAACGCACCGTGAAGAAGCCACGATTTTCCACCTGACGAACGCCAGTCTCGAGCTACTTTACTGCTGTCACCCATATTCGACACCCGACTCTCCCTCTTTTCTCTCTCCTTCTCTTCACCAATCCTCGCGCAAACACGACAGATGGCTCCTGACTTTGCATATATCGCTGATACCTATTATGCACTCGGAATTCTCTTCCGACTCGCTTTATTATCTTTTTTTTCGTCAAAATGTCATTTTTCATGATTACAATTAAAACAACGTCTAAACAATACAATTTATTATTCTCATTCTCATTTCATTTAAGAATATATCTAATTACAATGTTCACATTTAAATGTAAATAAACCGTGCGTACTAAATTATAATAAAAACCTTTATCATTGATTCTTTTCAGTGTTTAATCCGAAAATTTTTCCCTCGAATTATTTCGACTTTTTCCAAATAATTATCTTATATATTTTATCAAGTTTGTGCACCATTGCAATTTAGCAAAGTTATAAATGTAGCTCAGAAAAAGTATTATTTATTTAGTTATACGAAAATAATTGTTTATTTATTTGATCGTTCGCCTTTGTTTTGAAGGGAATAAAAAATGTGTGCGTGGAAAAACGTGTGCAGAGACGAGGGTGTAGAAAAGCTCGCGCCATACTGGGGGCGGTCGATCTGCGAACCAATCGTCACACTTTGCGGGGGTGGAAGAGGGTTCCGACCACACCCAGTTACCCCCTTGAGCATAATATTCCATTCTCGCTCTTTCTCCTTGCGCCCTCGCATCCTCTCTCCCTCTCTCTTTTCCCTTCGTCTCTCTCTCTGGCAACGATTCCAGCAACCCCCTCGAACGCTTGTTCGCACCCTCGAGGGAATCACGTGCGCACGAGCACAACCGCAGTGAGCCAGCCTACAGTCTCGCGCGTGCTCTCGAACTGTCAACTTGACGTATCTTTCGTGCCTCCGCTCCGCGCAAGCACGCGGTACGAAATACATTTTTAAAAAGTGCCGAATAAAATCTTTTATTCGAAATTTTTGACAACGAAGATGAATTTTTCGTTCTTTCGATAAATTTGAGCATGAGATGATCGAGTCGTCTTTGAATTTTTGCGTTTGCTGTGATATCGTGGCTGGTCGGGATTCCGAAGTTTCGCGAATTTTTCGTATTTAAAGACTCAATGGGACGTTTATCGGTGGATTTTTTTCTTTTTTTTGGTGAAGTGAATATTTAGTTATTTTTATCGTTCGATCTCTTCGTTGAAATGATCGGCATCGAAATGCTCGGCTGTGCCGTTAGCTTGCCTCTCGACAGAAGTTATCGAAATCGTAGTGAAGTTTTGACACCGCCCGAGAGCAGTCCCGAGTCCCATCACAACGGGAACGGAACTTTGTCGCCGAGAGGATTTCATCCTCTGGCTGATCATCCGCTCGCGGAGATTACCTTGCCTCGAAATCTTCCCGAAGTCTTGCTCTGTAAGTCTTCCGAGGAGATCCTTGAAGTTCGAAGAAACGAAGATTTTTTTTCGCGAGTTAAATTAAACGAATAAAATATGATTTAACGAATTAAATGAATAAAATTCGTAAATGAATAAAAATCTACTTCGTAGATTATTTTTATTATATCCAAATAATTGAAAAAAGGTAGGAAAATAAAAATGATTGAAAAGTTGGAAAAAATGATCTTGTTTTCTTTATTGCAGCGTCGATACCAAAATGCGCTGGATGCGAGAAAGTGATATTGGACAGGTTCGTCTTGAGGGTCCTCGAAAGGTACTGGCACGCGCGATGTCTCACCTGCAGGGATTGCGGCACGAGACTGGCCGACAAGTGTTTCGCGAGGAACGGTCATGTATTCTGCAAGGACGACTTTTTCAAGTAAGCAATCCATTTTATCAATTCTTCCACCCTTCCGTTTTTTTTTACTTTTCCATGCGAAAAAGATGATAAAAATCTTCGAATATGTCTTCTTTTTTTTAATAGAAACTTTTCTTTAAAAAAAAAATTATTATTTGTCGAGCCACTGGGATATTTTTCTTCACTTTCAATTTACGTTTGATTTTCCGACTTCTTTTGAGATGGTACAAAAGCAAGGGTGGGTCTTGTACTTTTTACGAGAAAGGATGAGATGACTCGAAAAGAGAGACAAAGTAAATGGGGGAAAAAGCAAGGGGGAGAAGGCGCATGAAAAAACTTTCTTGGAGAAAGCTTCACGCCTTTCCAGCAACGCGGTATTGATTGTCGCTGGAAAGATAGCACGACGCTCGTATATATCTTGTCGTTTTTTCTCGTATCGTCGAAGATACAGAACAACCCCCTCGTTCCTCCTCCCTTTATTGTTCTCTCGATACCAGACGCCATATTTTTTTCCTTCGGTCACGACAAAGCGAACGATTCCTTTTTTTTTTCAATACACTCCGTCTCAATTTTTTCCTACGGTACAATCATCAATACTTTTTTCCTGTGAAAATATATATCTATTATATCTTTTTATAACAATTTATTTGCTATAATGTAGAAATTTCATTTAATTTTTGTCATTTTTAGTTGTCGATTGAAAAAAATGTCTTGTTGTGAATGTAATGTCAAATATTGTGTGTTGTTGGTGTGGCAGGCGTTTCGGGACGAAATGTGCGGGCTGCGGCCAAGGATTGGCACCGTCCGAAGTCGTGAGAAGAGCTCAGGAGCTCGTTTATCATCTGGCGTGTTTCTCCTGCGCGCTCTGCTCCCGGCAGCTCGACACCGGTGACGAATTTTATCGAATGGAGGATCGCAAGCTCGTCTGCAAGCCCGACTACGAGCAAGCCAAGGCGAAAGGTAACATTATTTTTTCTTTATTTCGTCACTTTGTCAGTGCAGATCGAATGCCAATCACAAGTGCAGAAATTAGCTGGAATTATTTATTATATTTTTGTATTAATTGTGATAGAAATTTGAGGCTTATTTCGTTTTATTAAACGAGTTTTATTAGAAGGATTCCTTTTTGAAAATTGACAGACGGCGGAAGCATAGACGGCGACCCGCCTAACAAGAGGCCGAGAACGACGATATCGGCGAAACAGCTCGAAACCCTAAAACTCGCTTACAATAACAGTCCGAAGCCAGCGAGGCACGTCAGGGAACAGCTCTCGGTAGAGACCGGCCTCGATATGCGCGTCGTCCAAGTTTGGTTTCAAAATAGGTGAGAGACCAGAATTTTCCAAATTTTCGACGCTCTTTAGTGCAATATTGACTATATTTGATCTTTATACCAGTTGTCGTTAATCGAGTTTCGTGTTTAATCACAGGAGAGCGAAAGAAAAACGATTGAAGAAGGACGCTGGGAGAACGCGGTGGTCACAATATTTCCGGAACATGAAAGGAACGGGTGGACATTCGCCGAGACACGACAAGCTTCTCGACAAGGACGAGCTGAAAATCGACCTCGATTCCTCGTTCGGCCATCACGGTAATTTTTCAGAATTCCGCGATAAAAAAACGCACTCTCATTTCTCAAAAATGCTCTCCGCGTACAAAATCCAATTCCCAAGACGTACTAGAATTCCGTCCGAATTAAAGGAAAACTTCAAACCACTGGGAAATAAAAAATTCATTCAGAAATGAATTTTTGCGAAGAAATAAAGTAGAAATTTTTCTGCAATTTTTTTCTCGTTGAAAAAAAATCGTGAAAATTTTGTTGTTGTTTTTTTTTTGGTAAAAAGTTGGTAACTGGGCGTGGGCGTTACTAGAGGCGGACGTAGAACAAGTGTGTAAAGCTTTCGAACAATGGGATGAAAATGTCGGAGGGTTGGCGGGACACGATTCACCCTCGGTATTCTCGATCTTTTCCCACCCTCGGTCTTGCGTTTACGTGTGCATGTAAAAACGTGTATACGTGTAGGGAAAGTGGAAAAAGCATCCGACTCGGTCGTACATAGCGTCTTCAAATATTCAGGAGATTGCTCTCGGCTAACTGCCAGGCCTGAGCACACAAGGCCGAGATTTCACAAAGATTGCCGTCCGCAGCGAGAAAACTCCTAACGAAAACTTCTCTCGACGTTTTATCTCGGCCTTCGCTATTTTATTCTACTTTGCAGTGATACATTTTTTCTTTAATCTCATACACCTCCAAGAAAAATTCACCCTCGTAAATAAACTCCCCGAGAACTTTGCATTTTTTTTCCTAACAATTTTTCTTTTCGTCTGTCAATTAAAAATTAAGGTCTACAAAATTCGCGCTGAATGAGTACACTGAAAATTTGTGCTCCAAGTTTTCTCCTGGTGGTCAAAATGAAAAAAAATAATAATACGATTCGTAATCGAAGATCAACTCCAAATAAATAAATAACATATTTTAGCTCGAGCCTTTTTTTAAAATTTGTCCCATATCGACGGGGTATAAATGTAAAAAACGTAATTCGTCGGAAGTAAAAAAGGCTGTAAAAGTTAGTAACGCTGTATAAGTGCTTTTTCTAGTATACGCGAAGAATTTTAATCGTCGGTAGGGAGTCTTATCCTCTTTTACGATCGGTAACATCGGGCATAAGCTTAGGCACACACGGGCTTATAATACGATAGAATTAGCTGATAAGGGCGATATCTCGGCCACGTATCGAAAGCAGATGATCGAGGCGTGTCGGAGCTTTGTCAAGCGGCGGTGAGGAAAAAAAAACACACCACTATCATCGATTCAAATTACTTTTGCTCACCTCTCGTCTTGCATTAAAATTCGGAATATTTGCCTTTAACTATTAAAAACGATAAAAATTAATAAAATTTTTCTATTCTATAATCTTATCTTATTAATATATAAATGTGAATGTTTGTATGTTTGGATGTTTGTTACTCAAACGCAAAAAGGTTTGCAAGGATTTGAATGAAATTTGTTATAAAAACAGTTTTTAACGTCGATTTGAACATAGGTTACTTTATTTTAACTCATCGTGACCAGATGGCAATGCAAAGTATGACATTTTAAAGAAATCGACCTATCGACGATGGATTTACTTGAAATTTTTACTAGACATTGCATTTTAATAGCACAATGTTTGTATAGACTTTTTATTTCGACATTGCAGCGGAAACGGAACATTTGAAAATATTTGACAAATACTTATTAACATAATTCTAGCGCCATTCTCTTTATTTTGCAAAAATCTTTAAAAATCACTCCTAATAAAGTTGATTTCATCAAGTGACAGTGAATTTGTCAATGAATTAAGCCAAAAAACTGATTTTTCGATCGTTTTTTGAATTTTTCAATATGAATTCTTGAATTCTTGAATTCTGCCTCGAATAAGTAGCATTTTCGTTATCTACAGAAAATTTTCAATCGAATAAGGTCTTAAAATCGAACAAAAAAAATTTGAAAAATGTTGCGAATTTTTGCAGGTATTTTTTGCAGGTATTTTTGCAGGTACCCCTTTCTATTTTTTCAAAAATCTTCAAGGCGTCATAACTTTTTAAAAAATTGATGAATTAACGCAATTCCTTCGCCATTCTCTTCGTTTTGCAAAAATCTTTAAAAATCACACTTTATTCCATGAGACCCAGTGTGACTCACCAAAATTTACGAAATTTTATTATTTCATTTTTAAGAGCCTATTCGATCGGAAATTTCCCGTAGATAACGAAAATGCTACTTATTCGGGGCGAAATTGAAGAATTCATATTGAATAAACCAAAAAACTGGATTTTGGATCAGTTTTTCGATTACCGCGAGGGCACGAAGCCTGCTAGTTAATTATATAGTAGTAAAAATATAAATATATTTCGTAAGTGTTTATAATGTTAAAAACAATTGAAATTTTTGTTTTCCAGATCTGAGCAACGACAGCTATGGGACTGTTGTAAATATGGGCTTGGATGGCGAAGGTACGAGTCCTGGGGTGCCAGGAAGCGGTGGAAACGGTCCCGGAAGTCTTTCCGGTCCACCTGGGGGACCCGGACGTGGATATCTCGGAGCTGGAACGCCGCCTTATCTCTCGACGTCGCGGTCGCCCTCGTTACCACCTCAGTTCCCTTATCCACCCGACACCGGACTTTCTGTCTACACGACACTTGGTAAATATCTATTTTCCTCAAAAAATTTATCATTTCTTCACAATTCTCCAATTTATTGTATTCCATCGTTTATGTATTTTCATTTATTTAATTTTTCAACTAATTAAAGTGACGAACTTGATCGAGATCGTTTCAGATGTTTAATTTTTTTTATTTCTGTTCCTTTTTCAGGCGGTTCAGGCGGTATGGTTGCTGGTCCAGCCTCGGATTTGAGCAACGAGTCGAGTGCTGGTGGCGGACCTGGAGCGGTGAGCGCCGGAAGTGGCGGGGGTAGTGGCCCGGGCGGTGGAGTCTCGGGTGGCGGATATCCGGACTTTCCACCGTCCCCGGACTCCTGGCTAGGCGAGCCCGCCCAACATCCTCACCACCATCCTCACTACGCCACATAACCCGTCACGTGAACTTAAAAAAAACAACAACAAATATAAATAGACACAAAAACGCGGATGAGAAAATGAAAAAAATACTCCTCGTGCGAATGAAAAAAGCGACTCGTCGAACTTTATTCGGTCCAAGACTGTACTCGAGCGTACCGTCCCTCCTGACGGCACTAACGGCGATTGGCGGCTCGCTACGAGAGCCAAAAGCTGGTACGGGAATCGTCTCGCCTGTTCTGTCAAAAATGTACCTCGAGAAATCCGGGAAAAAAAATCTTTTGTTACGTTTTTATTTATTTTTTTACTTCTGTAGTCGTTGTTCCGTTGTTAAATTTATTTTTCGCACTCTGCTGATTGCGAGTTTTTTTCAAAATGGTATCGAGGAAGATTTTCGAATCGCGAAATCGAAAGACAATTATTTCGAAGGAGAAAGACACAAGATTCGTATCGAGCATAGTCCATAACGTATCGATATTACGGTTTAATATAGATATATATATAAATATATATATTTATGTACAAGTTCCTCGTTTTTCGTTATCATAGACTTGAAACAATGCGATTCGTTAGATGATAGTGTTGTCGCGCCGCGTCGTGCACAGGATCTTCTCGATCATTTCGTTCTTCGATTCATATTTTTTTCGTAATTAAGATTAAACGTAACTTTTTTTTTATAGCTTTACGTTTGATAATTTACGAATTAATGACAAAAATAATGAATAATTCTGCGAATAAAGAAGAATGTCAGAGGAAAAATGCTCGATCCACGTGCACATCGCGATATCATTGTCGTCGCAGAACGACAATTGTGTCAGGCTAGATAAAAAAAATAAAAAGTGACATATTGTAAATAGTCGATAATAAGATTTTATTGTATCTGCTGTATATTATATTTGCGAGTTGCGTACCCGCGCGAATTCACGATACCAGAGCGAAAAAAGAAATGTAAAAGAACTTACGGTAAAATTGTTTCGCGGAAAAATTTTACTTCGACACGAACGAGGAAAAAATCAAAATCTTCATTAAACGTCATCGCAATAAATCGGAACTGTACATAAAAAGAATTACCGGAAGGTAGAAGCAAAATTTTATTCTAAAAACGTAAAAATAGAATTTTTAATTATCATTTCGAGTAGCTGTCGAGCTACGTTCTAGTCGATCGATCGATAAAGTTTCAAGAGATAATGAAAATATGAGAAAATGAGATTCGTACGTGGCCCGCTGTCTTCGCAACTCGAAAAAAAATCAGTTATTATTACGAATCTTTATATTATTATCTAGTCATCAAGTGATAATAAAAATTTATCATAACCGATTGGTGTACTATCGAATATTTTCCTACCACTGGGGAAAGGCGTTGAAAACGAATTACAAACTTTAAAATGAGTATCAATGGCACTTTATTCCTTCTGAATCTATTTACAGATGTTCGAAATTATGAGATGAAATAAAGTCTTCAACGATTGGCGTTCAAACTATACACTCGCATAAATTTATCGTTGTGCGCGAAAAAAGTGGTCAAAAAAAATGAAACGAGCTTCGCTTCTCAAGGTACGGACGAGTCGAAAAACGGATAAGGAAAATTTATAAATCGGTGAGGTTTCGATACGACTGCATCGTCGTTGTGTAAATATACATATGGTAGATATATATACAAGATTTCTTAATATACAATAGATACAGAATGCCCCGTTGCTTTGTTCTTTTTGGCCTCCGAAAAGCTTTATTCGTCCTGTGAAAAAATATCTTTCTTTGTTTTCCATCATTCGTACTATTGTGACCGCAAGTTTCACGAGCGCGAAAGGTGGAGTAATCGTCGATATAAATATTCAGTCGGTCGACTTTGTATCGCAATGGAACCGGCCGTGGAAGATAAGAAACTTTCGTACGTTCGACAAAAAATTGCGAATGTTGATCGAAATATCGATTCTAATAAAAAAAAATCACTGGTGAGGAAAAATCACCAAATTTGCATGATCTTGTTCCCTTTTATCGTCACTAAAGGGATCTAAATGGTCTCGTCTCTATTTTCTTCGAGTTAAATGAGATCCTCAATCGAACGGTTCCTCGTACGTTCTTGTTTTCTTGAGTATGCTCTTGGTCATCATCAATTGCTTTGTTATAGCCTTTTCGACGTTCTTCTTGTTCTTGTTCGACGCGGAGAGATGCTGGAACGTATCTTCCAAGGCTCTTCTCGTTTTCATAAGTCGTCTCTTCAGCGCTTCGTTTTCTTGTTTGAGCGCTTCCACCTCATCCAGGCCTGGTACAGTGAGAATATTTTATTCAAAAATGCATACAAATTCGTAGCAAAATTTCAAATATGAAAATGTTACCTTCCAAATGGAGTGGACTGTCCCGATCTGAATCTCGCAACCCGCGATGCGTTTCCGGATTGTAATCCTCGTCACTTAATAAATTTGTCATGGATTCCGTAATTTTGAGAGTGTCCTGCAACGGCCTCGTCGTAGAGACTGCAGCATCGCTCTCGATTCCCAAGTCCGGTGAACAGGATGATTTACTTCGTCCCGTTGACGTCGGATAATTTATTGATAACCAGTACTGAGAGCCCTGTAAACATTTTTCGGCGTGTCAAATCTGATGGAATAATTAACCTGCTTCTATAAATTCAAAGTAAGGATACAACTTACATTGTACGTGTGATATTCTTGCAACAAATCATCGCATGCTTGCTTGTGACTGTTATCTGTAGGAATGGACGAGACTCCGCTGGAACTCGGTGCTGAATCACTCGCTTCGCAAACGACCACGTGCCTCCTTAATTCTTTGTTCGTCATCTCGAGTTCCTCGAGCCTTGCTCGATGCGAATCATTCATTTGATTGAGATCAGTCACCTGAAAAATAATTCGTCCCAAAAATTCGAGTCAATCAATCCAATTTCTCATTGAATTACAAATTTGGTTTTATTTTGCTTTACCTCCTTGTTAAATTTGTCCTGAAGACAGCGTACAGTCGTGTCATATTTGCTCTCGCTCTTTCGAAGCTCCTGTTCGAGTTTCAACTTGTCGTTCGTCAGTTTTGTATTCTCCACGAGCACCTGGCTATGCGAGAGGGTAAGTTGATCGAGATCTTTGGAAAGCGTCGAAACATTCGATCTTGTGAGCTCATTCTCCTCCTCGAGTAATTTTATTCTCGTTCTTAATGCCTCATTCTCTCTATTAAGAGTTATCATCATTTCAGAGGCTTTACGATCGGTATCTTCCTTGTAATTCATTAATTCGTTCTTCTGCTTCGCGATCTCCATTGCCATCATTTCGACGTCATTAATTTTCATCTCCAGTTGAGCTTTTCGCAAAGTGTTATTTTTTCCGTCGTTCTTCATCTCTTTCCACTCCTCTATTCTTCTCTCTAGCGAGCATTTCACGCGTTCGTTGACATTTTTCGATTTTTCTAGCATCGCGATGATCGACGAAACCTTCTCGGCAATTTCGGTTCCTTGTACCTTAGGCAACATCTCGTCTCGTAAACTTTTCAGTTCGGCGCTCAAATTTTTATTCGTCTCGGAAATTTGTGAAAGTTGCTGCAAAGTGTCGATTTCTCCATTAATCTTTACCTGGTGAGTATTCCTATGATGGGGCACATAATCGATAGAGTCCTCGGAGTCGCTGCAGTTCTTGGAATATTTTGAGGCTCGAGGTCTATTCGAGGACTTGTGATTCTTCTGAGTTTCATGAAGACCGATTCTGGCGAGAGAAGCCTCACGATCCGGCTCCGAAAAAGCCTCGGAATCCGACTGTACTTCAGAAATCGCATTTTTTCGGGTTTCCTCCGGCAAAATCTCCATCGATTGACTTCGACGAGCGAAACTTCCGTCTCCAGCGATCTCCGCCCACGGAAGAACATTGCCGTCTTGAATTTTGGCGAAATCGTCGTACAATGTTTTCGAACTCAGAAGAACGTCAAGTACGATGTTGCGATGAACGTCGCTGATGTTTGACGAGTTGTGCGAGCCCTTCAGCATTTCCTTCATAAACTTGAAGAGATCCTTGACGTGCGTACGCAACATTTCGCAATATTTTCTGGCCTTCTCCGTCTCCGTGAACGAATTTTCCACGTCCTGACTAGAAGCGACGTCCGGCTGGGCCACGAGTTTAAGCCATCTCAAATAATCCACTTCTCGCTCTAATTCTCTCTTTTGATTCACAAGCTTTTGCACGTACTCGGTCATAGTTTTGACGTCTATGGACTCATTGCCATTGACGTGATTCAATTGCACAACGTCGCTCGTAAAACTTACGCGGATTCCAATGTCGTTCAATTCTTTGACAAGCGTTCCCAGCTGACAAATCGCCCGTTGCTCCTCCTCTATCTTTGAACTTGCACGACTCGCGTCCTGCGAATTATTCGCGGACATTGTTTGATTGTGCAGCTTCGCGATCTCCTTGTTCTTGCTCCAAAGCTCGGTGTTCACCAGTTTCTGAAGATTCTGCGTTTTCACTTGAAGTTCCCTCGTCAGCTGCTCGATCCTGCGATTTTTCTCTTCGATGTCGATGTCACGAAGGATCAATTCCTCTCGCAATCTCTCTTGCTCACCGACCACGTCCTCGAATTCCAGTTTGTCGATTCTCTCGTTAGCCTTCTCGTAAGTCTCCTTCAATTTTTCAAGCTGTTGCATTTTTTCCTTCAATTCCTGACGTATGGCACTCTTTTCCATTTCCAGATGATCGATCTTCGCTTCTCTCTCGTGCAGCTGTTCCTCGAGAATCTGCAAAGAAAATCCACGGGGATTAGTCTCAAAATAATAGTTAACTCGAAAGTGAACGTAAACTATCAATTTTGACAATAAGTAAACACTCTTCGGCAAAAAGACTTCTAAATCGGAATCATTTGCCTCGTGGTGGAGTCAGGCTCTCGTACAAACGCCAACGCTCGAACGAATAGACTCCCGTTGCTTTTATGTCAGTCTATTTATAAAATGCACGAAGAGTCAGGCAGTGAAGCGAACAAGATGCAACTGGCGACCAAAAATGCACCGAACCGCATTTTCGTACTAAAAAGGGAAAAAAAAGAGTCAAGAAAGATCCTTACCTCGGAATCAGCACGCGATTGTTTCTCCAGTAGATGTTTCTCGGCCTTAACACTCTCGATCTGTTCTCGAAGATCGTTAATCTTGAACTCCATTTCCTCAAAACGTCGCTGCGTAAAAAAAAAATATTGAGAAAAAAATGAGAAAATATTTCTTTATCGTTGACGAATAAAACTCGAGGCCCCTCGGTACAATTTTTCACTGTCACTTTTATTGAACGCACACGTGCGAAAAAGAAATTACAAAAACTACAAAGAGGCATGCGGTGTAAATTTTGCAATCAACAGATTCGTGCTTGAGGACGTGGACGCGCTTCATGCGAGGGTGAAAAAGGGACGAAGAAGGTCACTCGAGGATTTTTGTTAATGTTTCGATTTCTTTAGCCAACACCTCGGGGTCACGAGTGTCACGAGAGCAGGTCCCTAAAAACAAAAATGAAGGAACAAAAATAAAAGAAAATTCGGGCTTTTGTTTCCACGGATTATGGGGGAGGGCAACGAACTCGCCTAATTTAACACATTTTATCGATCGATCGTACGTAATGACAAGGGAGGGTTGAACCAAAAATAACCGAGGATTAGGAATAACAACGGAGAGTGTGAGGGAACCGAAATTCTGGAATGCCTTGTTCACGAACGTCCGAGGAGGAGGAGGACACACTTCAAAATCACAAACTGCTGTTACCTACCTCCATTCTCATCGAGATGCACAAACAGGACAGCATCGTGCTTTTTTCAAATCTCTGACGTTCGACACTCGCGTATACTCGATACGAGTACTATCACGTAAAATAGCACTGCCGAATATTTTTTTAGAAACCCGTTTTCAATTGTTCGTTCGATTTCTTTCCTCTCGTTCACTTCGTCTCATCGATTTTATTCAATTATTTATAAAAGTCTCGGTTATTCTCGTAACTGGTTACTCAATCGTTTTCAAATCGTCTTTCGTTAGTTCAAAAATAATTTATGAATTGTCGATTTATTCGTTGCTGCTGCGATTTTGTTATTTATTTTTTTCTCGTAGTATTTTTTTTTTCAACAGATCGTGTATTACGAAATTAATCGTGGTTGTAGAGTGAAATTATTTTCCTTGGATGCTCTATCGCCGATTATCATGTGTTATGAAACCGCGTCGTATTATTTCTCGTGTCTGCATAAATTACGTTCGATTATTTATTTCGTTCGACTGTGTGTGTGTGTACGTAAAATTTGTGGATTTTTGTGTATTTTTTTTTCTCCGACGTTATAAAGATGGTAAGAAGCACGCGGTCGAAGCTAAACCGTCGAAATGAATTCGCGTTCGAGCGCAGAGGAGCCCGAGGGACGCAAAGACGCCTGAGGCATCGTTTTCTATTATTAGCCGCAAGGAAACGCCGTCTTTTCTCGTCTAGATCAGCAGGGAATCCGCTGCTCCACGAGAGTTCGTTGCGCGGATCCATGGCAAATATTTGCACGAATCCCAAAACGAATTTTACTCTCTTAACGCTCGGTCTAAGATTTCTCTTCCCGTAAACCCGTAACTCAACGTATTGTAGCGAAATTAACGAGCGCCGGCGAACACTGCGAAAGACAAACTTGGCATCGCGATAGTTTTCCCTCGCGGGTATCGAATTACACGGAAATCTTACCTGAGCGCAAAAAAAAATCCAAAAAAGCATATTTCTGAAAACTTTGTCCCAATTATTTCATTCTCAAATAATTATTTACAAGATCGAGCAAGAGGTGAGAAAAATAATAGCAAACACTTTTTTAGTTGGAGTCTGGTATCTTAAAAAACAAAAAGAGTAAAAGATATTGAAGCATGTTCGTAAGCAAACACGAGCTTCGTGCGATTAATTCTGAATTGTCGGTTAAATAAATAAAAAATAGAGGGCAGGAGGAATTTCATTTTTTTCGCAAGCTTGATGAGAAAGCTTTCAACCAAACCTTTTCAGACTGATCGCGTTCTGGATGACTCGTTTCGCTACCGGAATCCCTCCTGACCGACGAACTCTGACTCCTGTTCGATCTCGACCCTTCTGGTTTATTATTGTACAGTCTTTGGAGCTCCAACTCGAGCTCTGCTATTCGGCGCTCCTTCTTAATAACTTTGTCCTCGTTGCTTTCCTGAAGCGACATCAATCCTTGAATCATTTTCAGTGCTTTCTCATGCTCGATCTCAAGCTTCTTCGACTTTTCTTCCGCGGCTTTGAGTGACTTTTTCACGTTGCACATCTTGAGAATTAGTTGTTTCTTCGCTTCTTCTTGGACTTTCATTTCACGCTCGTATTCTTCGATTTCCTGATACCAAAACATAATATTTTATAAAGTATTTTCAATATAAATGAGAAATGAGCATTTAAAAGACTTTTCAGGTAATGAATATTTGTTGAAATTTAAAATCAACCTTTTTCATTTCATTTATTTGTGAACTTTCAGACGAATGCCCTTCCTGAGCAGAAGAATCGAATCCGGATATAAATTTATCCTTGTTGGGCTCCCATTCGAATGGACTGATGGCCAGTTTCGAAGGACTCCTTAGAGCAGTTCTCGGAGACTGACATTCAGGCAATGGTGTTGAGATAACAGGACTGCTGGGTGCCGAAGAGCGTTTCAAATGATTCTGCTCGTACTGTGAAAACAAAATAAATGAAATAAGCAAAGGGTTCTTAGACTGAGACCGAAGGTCAACGAACTCCCTTGTAAAAGGTCGGAAATGATAAAATATACAATAACCTGATTCAGAAGAGCTCGATGTTTGTTATTGAGATCCGTGAGAGCGTCGTCCCTCGATTTGAGAGAGAGTCTCAGCTGCACTATTTGCTTTTTCCTCTTTTCCGCCAACGTGCTGACTTCCTCGTACGTCCGAGACGATTCCTCGAGTAACAAAAGTTTTTCTTTGACCAGACGATCTTTCTCGGCGATCTCGTTTTTCTGCTGCTGCGCTGTGCTCTCTCGCTTTAAATTTTCCTCCTCGAGTTCTCTTATTCGCTCTCGCAGTCTCTCAATGTCGCTGTCCCGTTCCATCGACAGTTTCTCCCTCAAATGAGTTTCCGCTTCCAAGCGATCGCGAAACTGGTCTCTCTCGATCTCCAGTTCGTGCGCCCAGTTTCTTTCCTCCTCCAGGCTCGCCGTTATTTGCTTAACCTGAATTGACATTAAAAAAGTACGAATACACTTTATATTCTGTTTTTCTTGAATTGTTTTTATTTTTTAATTTCTCTCATTTTTTGACATTTATTCGAGTCTCTGCAGACAAAGTGGCTTTGATCTCTCTCACTTATCAGCCTTGACCTCTGCTATCTTTTGTAAACATTGCTGAGAATGGCCTGACGGAGCGATGCGTCAAACCTTCACAAAGAAGATTACGCTTCTGTGACTCGAAAGCCTCAGAAACGATTCGACGAGCAAACAGATAAACGAGAATCTCTTTTGAACAAGTTTGTTCTGTCGCAGCTTTGCAATGGCAAATAAATTCTATTTACGAATGCTTCGAATATAAATCGTCATAATCCGACTTGTACTTTTGCCATATTTTACCTCTGACTCGAGAGACGCGACGACTTCTTCCAACTTGTGCAACTTTTCCTCGTGCTCCAGAGCTTTTTCGGGCGTGATTCCGAACGTTTCTTCATAGTACATCGATGTGTCTGTGAATTTCATCTTATATTCTTGTAATTCTGAAAACGAAAATTGATTACATATTAATCTCGTAATTTTTCAAGTGTGTGAAGGAATAAACAATGTTATTGAACAATTTATTCACCTGTTTCGAGGTCTTCTATCCTTTTTCGTTCTTTTTCCAAAGATTCCTGATATTTAGCCTGATTACTTAGCAAAGCATTTTTCTGTTCCTCCATGAGCTCAAATCCCTTCGCAGCCTGACTGAGAAGTTCCTGTTTCGCGATTTGTTCTTTTCTCAGCGACTCCAATTCGACCTGAAATTTCATTTTCATTACTTACTGTACATTTTTATTTGATTTTAATTGAATTAATTTATTCAATTCTTGTTTTAACTAATGCTTGTAAATACCTTGAGTTCGATATTTTTCTTCACAGGATCCTCATCGGCTATTGTAATTCCCATTCGCTCTTCGAGAAAATAAATTCGCAATTTGAGATTGAAATTCTCCTTTTTGAGGGCCTCGAGCTGATCCTCGTACTCCTTCATCGTTCTACCAGCTCCAATTCCAGCAGCAGGACCAACAGCTCCGTTCGCCGGAGCTTTGGCGGAAGACCTCGCGTTTGTACCTGTAAAAAAATTACCACAATAAAATTTTTGAAAATTTTAATAATTTAAAAATATTATATTTGCCATGAAAATGATGTTTTTAAACGTCAATCCAGCTCAAAATCTTACGTTGCATATTACAATTTTTCGCAATATTTTCTTATGTCTCAACACAATTTTTGCAGCCTCGTTCCAACGTCATTCTCGTCTAATCTGATCCTCGGAATTTTTCTGACGAAGAATAAATTCAGAAAACTTCTTATCGATCCTTGAACGATTATTGACGGATCTTTATCGCACATTTGCACGAGGCGCGCGCATACTTTTCTGCTGTGAAAACTCTCGAATTTCATAACTTGAAATCCCAACCCCATGCATTAATTGCTTCATTTATTTTTTTTGTTAAAGCTCAGTTCAAGTAAAAGCGATCTAATAAAAACGCGCTGCCACGTCGTGAAAAATCATACTACTATTTACTACGAAAAAACAGAAGAAAAAAAAATCGACGACACGTGCCAACTTCGCAGACATCGCTTTATAGCGAGCAAAATAAGAGTTCCCTGACGACTCGCACAATTGCCAAGACCCCTTTGGCAAAGAACCAGTTCACCACCCAGCAACGACCTATTATCGTCTCAATTTTTCCCTTTCGCAAATTTTTTCGAAAAAAAATAAGTTCCAGTTAAAAACCAAAAATTCACAATAAAATTTTTTTAGCTTTGTTAAGTTTTTTTTTATGTCACATGAATAATCTACAAGTATTATCGAATTTTTTAAAACACGGTAGATAGAAAAATATCTTGATGAAAATTTTAATGAGATTTTTTTAACGAGCTCAGAATAAATCTGGAAAATTTCGTACCGAACATCACTTCGATTCTGATCGGTTCACCTCGGTTTTCGGACTTTTCCCTTCGCGAAGATTCGTTCTCGGAGGTCTCAGCGCTCGATTGCCTTGACCTACCACATCCCATAGCCCGCAAGAACTTTTTTCGACGAGGCTCCCGGGTAAAATCACACCCGTCGCGATCATATCAGAATATAAATTTGAAGCAGGAATCGCGAAAAATCATCGAATTTTCGCAGCTTCGCCCAGCCAAGCGAGCTCTAGTCTACTGAGCCAAAATTCACTTTGCACCGAGCAACGAACAACCTCGAATGGCAACGTATAGCAAAGCGCGGTTTAAAATTATTTGCTCTATATAATCATTGAAAAAAAAAATAATTTCGTAAGTGGCGCCAGACTGACAAAAAAAAATTGATTATATTATCATTTAAACTACTTTTTCTCAACTACTTTCTTGACACTGTTTTCAAATAAGAGCTTTTCAAATAAATCGTTTTTTAAGACCTGCATCATCTTGGATATATCTTAATTTTTTTTAACACCAAGATCTAGCAATTTATCGTCGTTTCATTGAGAGGCGATCCGTTGAATGGAGTTCAATCGAGGGTCGTTAAATCTCAGGAATCAAGGCTGTCGAGGCCTTGCACATATGGCGCATCTCTCGAAGAATAAGAAAAAAAAAGAGGAAAAGGAATTTTCTCGAGACTCCGGAGAGTATTCTACGAGCCTAATGACTCAGAGCCCATTGAGAATAAAAATTGAATTTCCCCCTCGTCTTTTTCCATTCTCGAATATGATCGGGAGCAGAATGCTTTCGGGCTTAGATACAATTCGAAAACTTTGTCGCGGCAGGAAAGCGCCGGTAAAAGATAGTTTGCGTGTCTCGAGAACACGACGGAGCTCCCAGGTATTTATAGATGACACATTTAGGCCGGAACCATTCGTTCGAACTCTCTTTATTTCGGTGAGCTATCCACGATGCTCCACGGACTTTACTCCCATCTCACTCTTTCTCTCATTCTCTTTCTTTCTCGTCGGATAATCTACTTTTATCCCTGCCCCCTGCCCCCCCTCTCTCCTCGCCCAAACTTTTGTGTCAATATATTACCGGCCAGACTGTCCGGGAGACGAAAAATCGCTCGAAAAACAGGAAGCTTGTATCTTGCACTTCCCTCTTGTCCATTTTGTTTTCTCTCGGGGGGGTATCGTAATTTCTATTTTGATGAAAATTTTGTTCAGAAATAAATTTATGATATTCTGAAAAGAATCAAATATTCTTTACTGTGGGATACAAGATATTAAAATTTCGTCAGCAAAATTCATTTACTCGATGATCGATGACAATTTTACTCATGGAATTATTTCAAAATTGTAAATGACAACGACAGTAACAAAATGCAAGATTTTTTAACGATGCGTTTATAGAGCAGTAAAATCGTATCGGAGCGTGGAAAAGTCGTTCTGGGGCAGTTTTGGCTTTCGTTTCGCTCTGAAGAGAGAGAGAAGCGAGCGCGGAAAGATTTTTCGTCTCGCTCTGCAGCTTGTTTGGGGACGACAGAAATGAACGTACCATTTCTGAGAATCTAATGAGAGGAAGAGGCAGAAAGAACGTCGAAAATGAACTCGTCTTCCACGGAGGCCTCTCGGCGTCTCGTCGTCTCGAAAAGTGAGACTGCATCTGCCTTCCGAATGCACTTTTGCCGAGCTCCACTTCTGATACTCAATACTCCTATATAAGAGCGAGATAACAGCGAGTACTCTAAAAATATTATTTATTTTACCATCAACGCAGACACATCAACCGATATATTTCGAGTGAGATTACGAACGCATCATTTTCGTCTCTCAAAATTATACTCAAATATCAATAAAAACAATTTAAACAATTATTCAAAGTTTTATAATAAAGAATAAATCGAATGAATTTCTTGATGAAAAATAATTTCAAAAAATAGATAAATTTTTATCATATATAAAAAGTGCTTCTTATAGTTATCGCTCTGTCTTTAATTTCCCCTGATCGATCAAAGAACTCGATCGACGAGAGCACGTGCTCGAGTCCGTGGCAAATCGGATATGGAGCAACGAAGCGTCGAGGGTGTGTCGATTATCAATATAATAAAGTAAAAATAAAAAAAATGATTGATGCAAGAGCGAGCTTCGTAGCGAAGGGCAGTCTTCCGTCGCGCATCAGATCCTCCACATAAAGATTGCGGATCGTCTTCCGGATGAATAATGAAGAGCCTTCAAGGAGCGTACAAGAGCGCTATTTCGATTCGGTTCACAGTTCAATTTTCTTTATCGCGACCTCCGTTTCTATATAAGGCATGTTTTTAATATCTATGGGTAATTGAACTGGAAAGAGACTCTCCTTTGATATAAAAGTACATCTGGAATATTTCCAAGTCATTTTAATGACAAATTATCGTTGAGGAGTGTGCCGGAAGACCGTGACAACTCCGGAAGTCATTTTTTTTTTCGAAATGTTATTGTCTCGTATAAATTTCATTTTCATTATTTTTACACAGAAAATTAAAAAATATTTTATTACAAATATTTTCAGAATTGTTCAAAAACTTGAGCTATTTTTTAAAACAAGATCGATAATTTTTTACCACTTGATTGCAATTGAACGTAATTACAGAGGAGCAAAAAAATACAAGTTTTTTTTTTAATTATAAAAAAATGAATGAAAATATACTGACCATTGGACATCAGAGTCGACTGGTCCATTGTTGTTTCGTACAAGAACATAGGTGTGCTGAAACAAAAAACAATGGAATGAATTTTCGACAACTCCAAATGGACTGATTGAGTCGATGAATGCGAACGAGGTGATGAGGCGATGATTCAGATATGCTAAAGAGGATAAACAGAGAGTTTAAGGGGAAAGCGATGAGAAGGAAAAAGGAGAAAATGAAGGAAAACGATGAAATTGAGAGAGAAGAGGAAGAAAAGAATAGAAGAGCAAACGAGGAAATGCGACGCGTAGTTCCAGTTAACGTTTAATATAGAACGTCCAAAAGCGATGTCGCAGCCGCGTGCGGGCCAAATTTCCATGAAATCCCGGTCACCCTCCGCCCCGAATTGGCCAAAAAGGAAAATGAATAATCCGTGCGTATATAACGAGTATAAACGATCCGAAAGGGATGTCAGAGTGCACTCTCCTCACAAACAGAGTATCACCGACGTCTAAATCTGTCTCGAGTACTTGACAAATGAGTTTCCGAGTGTCACAACTCGTTTTATTTATTTTTTTTTAAATTACACTCTACCCAGGTGCGTTCAGCTCCAAGAAAAAATTACTTTTCTCTATTTGCTTTTCAGGAATAACCTTTTTAACGCTCTCCAGGCAAATTTTTCGAAGTCATTATTTGTTTTATGCGAATGATGAAAGAAAGCCATTTTTTTTGTCAAGAGTTACCGATTTCTATATTCAAACTTTCTGCTTGATCGATCGACTGGACAGAGTGCACTTTTAGGAAGTGCAAACGTTCCCTTTCGCAACAATGGCCAATCTTGCGTACAACCGAGAATAATTTCTGATTTCGGAAATCCTATCGGAAATACGTGATGCCGAGTCACCTTGCACAATCATTTTTTCGCTTATAAAAGTCTGGCGAATTTTCCTCGATGGATCAGTTCTCGTCCAGACTCGGGAGATTTTTGGCACAGAGAAATTTCACCATGAAGGTATGCCATTTTTTATTCAATACAATCTATTGATCTATTATAACATTTTTCAACTGAACTTTTCCATTTTTTTACGTCTTTGTCGTTTTAAAAATTTTTGAAAATATTTTTTTTCTATCGTAGTTCGAGACGAATTTTCTTTTCCTCGCGCTCTTTTTTCTCCTCGCGACCAAAAGTCTCGCGGAACACGAGGCTCACTCTTATCAACATTTTCACGGTCCGGTGACCGGACATGATCAGAAAATTACTTGGGTCGACGAGCACGGTCATCATCATTACGACTACGTCGCCCATCCCCATTACAAATTTTCTTACGGTGTTACCGATCATCATACGAAAGATATGCACGAGCAAAAGGAACACAGAGATGGTAAAACGATCGACAGCCTTCGTATTGCCATTAAAAAAAAAAGAAAAGAAAATCGAGACTGCAAATTTTGTTATTTTATTAAGAGTGATCGCTTTTTGATACGTACTTGAAATGTTTTTATGTAAATAAGACGGGAAATTTGATTATTATTCAGGAAAACACGTAAGCGGAGAATACACGATTCACGAGCCTGGCGGTAACGTGAGAACGGTGAAATATCACACGGACGAGGATGGTTTTCATGCCCACGTGCACAACAGTGGACCGACTTACCATCATTATTAATAAAACTTATTGCTTGCGTCTGACGACTTATCCATCGGAAGAAAAATAGAGCACGATTCAATTAAACATTTTTTTTTATAAATATTAATGTGGTATTATTGAAAATGCTGAAAAATATGTTTGTGGAGATGCTTTGAAAGAATTCTTTTTAAAAATAAAATAGTACAGAAAAAAAGCTCCCCGTGGGATCGATGTCTTTCACGATGAGGAAAAGTCTTTGAACTCGGGTCCGGAAAAAGAGAAGGGCAGAAAATAGATAGGAGGAAAAAAGTGAAAGAGGGGAGAGGAAATCCGAAGTGAGCGCGGGAAAGAAAAGAAAAAGAGCGTGAGCGACCGTGGAGAGTGGTCCCGAGATTATTCTTTTTAGAGGCAAGGGGAATACGAAAATAGCGAGAGACGAAATTTTGTGTGGTCCAGGAGAGCGTCACTACGTTGACGCTCAGTAGCGACGAATCGAGAGAGAGAGAGAGAGAAAAAAAAGTTGTGAAAAGATTCCGAAAAAAAGGATTGCATCGAGGACTCTGTCCCGAATGCGATTTTTTCTCTCTTTCTTCTCCGTCACCGAATCGGTTAGGACAAACGTTCGGGAAAAAGGAACGGGAATCGTCATTGAAGCAATTCCGGAGCTTCTCTTCTCAGAATTTTCGCGCCAAGTGCCTTTGCCCGAGCGCTCGCGTCTCGAGGAGTAATAAAAATTAAAGGCTTTGGCACGCGCACTCGATCCTCCTCGCTGCGAAACTTTATCCCCGAGCTTTTGCCCACTGTGCGCATTGGCCAAAAGACATTTTTTTAAAGATCCTTTTAAAAAAAATCAATGTAGACTTTGAAAAATACGATAAAATTGCTGGTAAAAATAAAATAATATAAATTCTCCCTGTTATTTAAAACTCTCACATCAGCATTCGGAATTGTTCAACGAGAATAGAATGGAAAAACGAGTAACGTGAAAATCAACATACGAACTTAAATAAAGGAAATGGAATAACAATGGCAATCTTTGATCCTTGGAGTCCGCGATATCGGAAGGGAAGTCTCTTTGCAACTACTCTTATTGTTATTGTGATTCGAGTCTGTGCAATGGATGTGTGCGAAAATGAATTCGAACGAGTTGACGTTAATTCGCGTAGGCGAAGTTCGTCTCGGTGGAGTTCATGGAACTCTCCCTCATTGCTTTTCCTTCCTTTTTATCGTACTAATCAGCGTTCGCTTTGTTAACATTTTTGTTCCTTTCTGCGCATAGAAACAAATGAAAACATTCGATTTGACGCAGTAACGATTGGATTTCGTTAAAAAATTCAAATAAAGGAAGATTCTCTGCTAAATCGAGCCAAAAATATGAAAAAAATTTGTAAAACATTCCCATGCAAAATTCCTGATGAAAAAGTTCAAACTACTCGTCTTTTTGTATCAAAAAAAAAATAAAAAAACATTCAATTTTAGGGATTTTTAAAATAAATTTCGCATGATATATTGTTTATTGAAAATGATTTCCAGAATAAAAAATTTTTAGAAAAGGGCGAAAAATCCTTTTTATCGTCTCCATTGTCTACAAGCACGAGGCCGAATTCCTGTCCAATATAATAATTTCATCAAATACAGCCGAAAGTCGGCCGTTCAATTATCTAATTTCGCTACTGAACTCTTGAACTGGGTAATAAAAAAAAAGCCCGGGCCATTTTTTTCTTTTTTTGCGATGCACAAAGGGGGAATTGATCGAGAGGATTCGAGGGACGGGGACGAAGGGGCGCTCAGGCTATGCGGATACACGATGAAAATACGACGTCTGTGATCAATACTCTCGGCTCGGGTGAGGAGGGACGCTGCGCGTCGCTTCGATAAAGGTCAATTTCATCCACAATGGACCAATTTTTTTTTTTATTACTCCACTCATTTCGCAATATTGCTTATTTTTCTCATCCTCAAAAAACTCATTTCCAGTAACATCAATAATAATAATAATTTTTTATTATCGCGTAAAATTATAAAACATCGTACGAGGAAAATGTTCATTTTGTCTGAAACAGTGATATTATTATTTTTCAAATAATATCAAGATTTTCTTCATTTGTATGAAGTTGTTGTTATTATTTTTAACGAATTGACAAAAGATTGCGAAGTTATTGAAATATAAGGATAAAAAATTGGTAAGAATCGAAGGATTTGAATGATAAATTTTATTCTAGGAAAATATGAAAATAGCGTTTGAATATATAATATATTCGTATATAGGATGAAAAAATTGCATGGCTCAGTGAAGAGAGATCGAGTGCGAGCGTTGCAGAGAGACACGTCGACAATTGGCGCTTTTTCATGCTCGTTAAAATTCATCAAGTGGTCAACAGGAGCGACAAATAGGCTTTTACAATTGCCACGAAGCCGAGAAAGCTCGTTTTCTGTTTTGTCGTATCCGCACACTTTGTTTGTCTCTATCCTGCCAGGGCACGTTCGTCGCACGTGCAGAAACGTAAATACGAGAAAATTTACGTTTCCGGTGGAAACGCGCTCTGGAGAGAGCGAGAAACGCACGCACGGTGAAAAAAAAAACACACACACATGGGGGACATGGAACGAGGATAACTCACTTTCTGAACGGACTGTAGGCGCTTCCCCACACGCAGCCTCTCGTCGGGGATGCTGGACCATTCTGACTCTGATAAGAATAACCGTAGCCACCGAACAACATTTTCATCCTCCACTCAAAATTTTCTCAATTATTTCTCTTCTTTCTCCAACTGGATATCCTCTTTCCAATATTTCCTTTCTGTTTTTTTTTTTGGAAATAATATTTCACTCCTTTCTTCACTCACCTCGATTTGTTCTTATACAAATATTCTTTTTTATTATTCACGATATATCAGAAAATAGAAAAAACTTCGACAAACGGGCAACAACAAATACGTGATCAGCATAAATATATATGTGTGTGTATATATATATATATCTGTCTCTATATTTATTATAATTGTTATTCTATCGTTATCGATTGCTAATACTGGATTAAGTTGTACTCGTTGTGTCTTTGGCACAATATTTGGCGTGAGTTGCTTCGTTATTCTAATTATTGGCAGTCAACGGTTTATTTTATTTTGTTGTTTTCGAGCGAACGAAAAAAATGTTTCTCTCGCATGAGTCACGATCCGAGGAGCCTCTTGGACGGATTCACGCACGTGATAAAAAAAATAATAGCGGAAAATGCAGTTCACTAAAAAAAAAAATGTCTTTCGTACGCGTAGAATGTTTATTTATCTTGTGGCACTGGGTCGAGATAAAGCTCGACAGGGGACGATCACGAGGCTGATCACTTTTTCACCGTTTTCTTGTCCTTCAGCTTCTGTCCGGGTTTCTCGAAGAACAAACGCTTTTTCACGGATGGCCTTGCATTTCCCATCGTGCGCCTTTTTCTCCGACGATTCGCGAATTCCCAACCGCAAAAGATATTTTCCTAACTGTTGCTACGAATCTTGATATCGATTTCTTTTTTTTTTCTAAGAAAAAATGCGAAGACGGTTCAACTTTTAACCGCTTTTATTCGACGTTAGAAAAAAGTGTGAGAATTCGTATCGATGGTGCGTTATTTTTCGGCTATATTTTAATATATATTTTTGTTAATACAGTTCTTTTGAGCTTGCGAGCGTGCGCCGCGGCGACGAAACTAGACGGAACCGCTGAACTCGACTGAACCGAAGAGACGTGCGCCAACGACGAGCTCAAACGAGATGGAGGATTTTCGAAGCTTCGTCTCTGTCACGCTAGAGCGTTTTTTCCCCTCTGCGTCTCTCTCGCTCTCTCTCTCTTCGACCCGCGGTGACCGCGCGCACTCGCTCTTCATTTCTCACGTTGCTTCATCCCGAAGCTCCGGGATCGGGGGGGAGAACGTTCTCCCAGTGCGAAGGAAACGGGCGCGATGCTGGGCGAAACGCAAAAAACATCTGAGGGACAACCGAGAGCTCGTATATAATTTTTGCACGGCGATGCACATGTAAAACGTGCGATCGCGAGGGGAGGCTCGACAGTCGGAACAAAAATTGCAATCCGACAGTGATTCTCAATTTTTTAAAATCAAATTATACAAATGTTTTTATTAATATTTAAAATAAAATCATAATTATTATAATTTGAGAAAAGAGAATTTGTCGAAAAGTTTATTTCTGATAGAATGTTAAAAGCTCGTTCAAAAAATCACTCAATATTTTCAATCTCAAATGCAAGCAATGTTAAATTATTAGCTTGACATCGAATACATTTCTGCAAGAATATTAAAAATTTAAGGGTGAGTCCGTAGAGCAAAAGATCAAAGTCTGACGTTTTTCTCTCGTACAAAATCGTTTGAGAGTAAATAATTTATTAAGAAAAGTTGCTGCGAATCAGCTGAAGAAAAATATATTTGAAATTCAAGGTCGGCCAATGACAGGTCAACTCTCGACGTGATTGCACAAAACAATGAAATATGTCTGAAAAATTACACGAAGCCTCTTTAACGACATACAAAGAATAATGCAAAATTTAAAATTAGGAAGCTCGTTACTGAGACATTTGTGACACAAAGTAGCAAATTCAAACATGTGCTCACATGGAAATGTACAAAAAAAACAGTAATTTTTAACAATTAATATCTTAACGAGAAGCTTCGTAATCGTCATGAAATTTTTACACAATCTTTTTGAGATGTTACTTAATACTATGTACAATTTTCAATAATTTTCCATCATTTTCCATATTGAACACAACATCCTCAAGGAAGACGACTTTTGAAAACTAGGGATCGTCAATTAGGAAAAGCCCTTGGAAAGAGGGCATAAATTTTGACGAAACAATGGGACAAAATCGGATTATTGAAGATCCCTGCGTGGATGACCTGGATAACCCCGGTTCATAAATATTCGTCGTTCGCTCGATGCACTCGTAATTTTCATGTACCTCAGTGCGAAATAATATTTTTGTGTACATCTTCGTAGCACGCGTATCGCGTCGACGAGTCTCTAAACTCTTCCGTATTATTAATTACTCGCTAATGCGCGAACTGTACTCGGTGTGAATTTAAACAGAAAGCGCTCAAACCATCGATACAGTCAAACCTCATTATAACGTTGGGGGAATTGCGTCGTTCGCTGTAGCAAGGTTACGCCGTTCGTTAAAATGAGGTTCGACTGTAATAAGATTCTCGTGTTCGAAGAGAAAAACGTCTCGGGTTACGATTCGTCAATTCTTACACGTGAATTGTAATGGGCACTGTACCGTCACTCGATATTTTCCTGTTTTGTTTATGATCCACATACGAAATATACATATCATGATGAAAATATAAAAATAAAACGTGGTAATAACATTGTGATAAGAATAATACGTGATAAAGAGCTTTTTTGTACGTATTAAAAAATGACAATATGAAGAGCCATTGAATGCTTTCGAAGAGAAATGCCCAAAATGAATGTAGGGGCAGAGCGAATGACTTACTCTTCGGAGAAGTTTATTGACATAGCCGTCTCGTCCGACCACTGGCTATCATTCATGTCGGAGACACTTATTATCACGACACTAGGTATAAATCACGATTCTGTGTCCATTAAATCACTTTTGTCGACCAATTAACCGCAAAACAACATCGATTACGTGCACATCGTGTACCCAATATGACGAACGCGACAAGCCGTTGAAAGTTTTAAAACTGGAGTTGGTGATGCTGTCACGAGAGGCGCACAAATCGCTCCATGATAGCCAACCGTAAAAAATAAAAATAAAAATGGACGTTTCAGCGGGATTTTTGAAACATGATTGGCACAGAACTGTCATTTACGCCGAAATTTGTCAAAATTTGTAAATAGTCCATATTCTCGAATATCAAAAATATTTCTTATACTTGTTTTTCAATTACAAGATCCAAATAAAAATAAAATTCAGTAACGATGATGGCCTGTGAAATTCCCGTGCAAAGTATGATTCTCCAGGCGGTCGAAACGTCTGTGAAAATAATTCTTGTCATAGTGTTGTTGAGTCTCATAAATTTATTGACGTATCATTCGATATACATCATATTTTGGTTATTAATGATCGTAGCGTGTGTGAATTTTGTAATCGGTATGGTGACGATCTAAAAAAAATTCCATCTGTCCCGTTGTCGAAGGTAAAAAAAAAAATAAAAAAAATCGAACGTTTGTAAAACTAAGAGCCAGGTGATAAATTGCGAAGGCGTATACGGCTTATTGTACAATGCTATTGCAATATTTTATACGTGTCTTTCTCTATTTTTTTAACGTTGAATCACTCGATGAGGGGGCTTATATGTGAAGGAGGGAGAGGGGTAAAGGGGGTGGGGGCAGAACGATAACGCGTCTGTGCTCAATTCACGAGTCGCAGGCAGGGCATGTGCCTTGAGTTGAGAACAGTTGGTACAGTTTCCTCGTCTATTTCGTGCTTCTTATTGTTCTATTTACGCGAATCCCACACAAATTGGAACGGTCGTAGCCTATATTTTTGAGCCACGCGAGAATCGCGTCCCCGAGCGAGGAAATTCAAAAAGATGACGCGTTCTCACGAGCTTCGAATATTACGCGTAGTGCATTTTTGATAAAAAGCTTCTTATCGGGTGTGCGTGTGGATTTTTTTTCTTTTTTCCCCGAGCGGGATTGGACACTTTCTCGACGGTGGACGTCGACGTTGACAGGTGCGAGCGAGAGGGAAATAACGCGTCGAAACAACTGTCATCCCTGGAAAGAGCTTGAGCCAAAGTTGGTCAATTATGTTTGCCAGTCTTAAGAACAAGATACGTGAAGAAATAGGTAGCGATGTGTCGACTGTCGTCAGAAATGCCGGTACTGTGCGCGGGATCAACTCGAAGCATCCATTTCAGGTAAAAAATTTACAAGATTTTATTTTCTTTGTACCTAGAACTCTTCAATGTCAATTGTTGTCCTGGCAATAATAATGAAAAAAAATGCAGATTGGCTCGACCAGCAGCATCGGCGGATCCCAGATATCTTTGGACGACTCCAGAGAGGACAACGCCGCATCTCCGACTTCTCCGATTCCTCTGAAGAGGGAAAACAGCTTTGAATTCAAGCTCAGCGACGGGACACAGTTGTCGGCCAAAGATCTCAAGAGGCTGGAAAGCAGGGAGGACGAGTGGAGAAAGCGCCTGGCCAAGAAGGAAGCGGAGCTTCTCAAGAGGTTTGACAAGAAGGACGAAGAATGGCGAGTCAGAATGCTGGAGAAGGAAAAAGAGTGGAAAAAGATCATGGAGAAACAAGAGAAAGAGAGAGTCAAGCTTGAAGAGGAGAAGGAAAAGGCGGAAAATACCAAACGGAGCTTGGAACTTGCTTTGAGAAATGCTGAAGGTTTATAATGTTTTTCTCTAGTCCTTGTTAAGCTTATAAGACATAAGCTGATAAAATACATATTCGTAAGATCTTTCATACAGAATGCATGATTGTCATTAATTAGGAATCACTTTGGTCTCCAGGAGAGAGAAATCTTTTTACATTCGTAATTCTAAAGTCTTTAAACGTTTCAACTTCATAAAAGTTTATTTATTTTTTTATTTATAAAAATTGATGCATGCATTTAGTAAAATTAAACTAACAATCTTGACACAATATTTGAATCCATCAAAATAAATATTGATAATCTTTGTCAATGACTGTCATATGAAAAATTATAGAAATGAATTATTGAGGCAAAGATTGCATGCTCAAACTATATAATTTCGAGTAATTATTGAAAAATTTTTTTTATAAAAATAAATATGTGAAATCAGAGATGAACGAAAAGGAGAGAGCCCAAGTCCAGGAGGAAAGAGAAAAAGCGGAAAATGCAAAACAGAGTTTGGAAATTGCATTGAAAAATGCTGAAGGTCTGTCAAATTTATATGAGACATGAGGGATTTCTGGTGTTCCTGATATTAATTTTTAACAAATAATTTAATGCATGTATTAATAAATATAATTAATTTTCGCACTCACGTCTTCGATGAATTACTTCAATAATTATTGTAATAAATGTTTCCTAAAAAAGTGATAATCACCATCCATCAATTTTCATTCATTCGTAAAAAAACAGCATCCGATCATTTGTATCTCCGAGTATCCATTAATAAAGACTGCACGATTTTTTAACATAGCTCGAAAACTCGAAAACACATGTTCGTACATCTGCTCAGCGAAGTAATCCTCTCATCGTTTATCTTTCAGAGTACAAAAAGAAGCTTTACACCTTTCAAGAAGATGCTGAACAGTTGGAAGGATTTCAAACTCAGGAAATGGCGAAAATCAAACATCTTGTACGTTCAAAGAACTTTCAAATTGTTTTTTTAATTATAAAAAAAGTATCATCCAACTATTTGCTCATTCACTTTCAGTTATTGGCGAAAGAGCAAGAGGTCGAAGAAAAGTCTCATCATTTGAAAACTGCGTTGGCGGAGGTCGACAATCTCAAGGCCGAAGTTTCGCGTCTACGACGTTACGAGGATGAGTTGAACAACGTTCAGGTTTGTACAGTCCAAGTCAAGTAAAGAATTCAACAGATTCGAATATTTTTCATACTCTTGTTTTTTTTTCTTTTCTGTATTCATTATTTTTATTTCCTCGCCAATGGGTACACAGATTTTGCCGATTTTCGTTTGACGCTGCGCCAAAAAAAGAAATTAAAAAAAAAACCTGAAAAAGCGTTGAACAATTAACACGCGTAGAGCTGCGAGTGCAATTGGACTTTTTTTTATTTTAAAGAAAAGCCCACAAGCCAATACTAGTCGGCAGCATATTCTTAAACAGAAAAACAAAGCAAATAGAGTGCTCTGTCCGCTTGTCACCCCTTAAACCAGCATCCTTCGAACCCGATTGTCTTCCCATTGAAATATCACTGCTTGGACCGTACACCCAATTAAGGAGGCTCCTCACAGAGATTAAAAAAATTCAAGGATACAATTTTTCAACGAACTCTCTTCATGAACTTTTCTCAGATTTTTCACTGACTACTTTTCGTTTTCGTGTCTCTTCAATAATCCTCTGTTGTCTGTTTAATCTTGTTACTTTTCCTGAATTATTTTTTAGTTCTTGAGACCTCCTTAAATGATTTATTTTTTATTTCTTTTCGAACCGAGTGAAGTCTCTTCTAAAATGACTCTTTATATCTTGTGATTTTTCCGTAACGTCTTGCTTCTGTTTTATGTCGTCGCTACTTTGATTACGCTGAGAAAAAAAAAAGTAATTACTCTGTGCACTCGTTTTTGTTTTCGAAGAATCGTGGAACACGCAATGCTGCGCCCTGCGAGCTTCGGTTCGCACCACTTTTTTATTATTTTTATTATTATTATTATTGTTATTGTTGTTGTTATTATTATTAGTACAATTATAATGGAGCTTGGCCGGGTTTGCCTTACCGATTTTTGGATTATTGCCGCGGGGATGATTTTCGAGCGACTGTCTGGACGAGCCAGCTGCGTGGATCGGGTGAAAAGTGCTCGCGAAATTTTTTACTGTGCTGCGTCTGAATCGAGCGAGTGTTCGGGCCGAAAATAAAAAGCGGAGAAAAATAATCGGATGTGTCGTTTGGCTTTTTCGCCACCTAGTGAAATTAAGAAAGTAAGGCGAAAGAAAAAAAAACGTTACGAGTGAATGATGAAAAGAAAAAAAAACAAATGTTTCGTACACGCTCTCTCTCTCTCTGTCTCTGTCTCACACACACACCAAATATGAGGAACAGATACGTATGAAGAGAAAAAGAGAAATTGAGATAACGGGAAATTGAGAAAAGTTGAATAAACGCCACACGAGACATCATGTGCGACAAAATAGACGGCGTGCAACGCCGTTTGTTCTTGTCGATGCCCACGCTGCTGTTCATGAGGCTAGAGGTACGTTAAATCAAACAAAAATGCACTGAAACGAAAAAAAAAGAAATGAGAAAAAGCTTAGCTACTGCTGTGCTAGCTGAATGATTTTCGTCTTTGAGATGTAAGAAGAAAGAAAGAAATATTAGTAAGCACAGTTCTCGTTCGTTCGATCTTTCATTGCTCCTCCTGTTCCGGCTCCTCTTCTGAAATAATTCAATGCTTGTTTGCCAGTTCTCAATACAAAGTTTGTCATACCTTTAATCTTCGTTTATGGGCACTTTCACCTTCATCTATCATCTTGTCATCTTACATTGTTTTCTCTCTCGAGTAACACTTCCTTACGTTTGACGTTTAGTTGCTTCTTCATTCACGCTGTTAGGTTTTTTTTATATCTGAAATTACCGAGGACGAACGACTTGATAAATATTTATTTTCATAGTATATTGACATTTTTTCCATACGAATTAAAAACGAATTAAAATTCGATAAAACTATTACGAAAGTTATTGAAAATATGAATAAAAGTCGTACGTCCTTAAATTGTGGTGACTGGGCTGCTCTTGTTTTTTTTTTGAGCTCTAAATTTGAAATCGCATAACGCTAATGCACCCTGGAAATAAAATGAATAAATTTGAATAAAGTTGGAGGGGTGATGGGCCGAGCGAAGGCTTTGGGAACTTGTTAATTAACACAAAATAAAATTAGATCGAGCAATAGAGTACGAAAGCTCGAACTGAAGTTTGACCAGCAGTAAACGAAAATCTCAATAATAAACAAGAATAAAAATACTGAAAAAAAATGAGTTGCTTTTTGAAACGATAAAAAATGGTTTCAGGACGAGATGGAGACACTTCGACACACGACACAGCGGGAAAAGGCGCAGCTGTCCTCGGAGCTTGCAGAGACGAAGGAACAAGTTCGTCACCTGATGGTGAAAGTTTTCGTTTTGGAGCAAAGAGTTGCACTCGAATCGAACGACCAGTCGAGCGTCGATGAAAGGATAGCAGACCTGATGAGAGAGCGAACTTTGCTGGAGAGAAAATTGGAAGAGGCTCATCTTCACCTGTCGGACATAAAGACCAGTTGGTCAGGAAAAATCTCGAGCCTGGAGACGCAAGTCGGACGCCTGAGCCGGCAGGCCGGCGAGGAGGGCCTTGAGAGGCGACGCGTCGAGGAGGAAAAGGAAATTTTAATGAAGAGAATAAAAAAACTCGAAGCCGATATTGAGGTGAACAATGTTGTTATGGCGACGAAAGATGCAAAACTTTTGCGCATGGCCGAGGACATTGACGAGATGGCGACGGAACTTAAAGAGCTCCGTGCCAGCGTCGATGACGAGGTTGAAGAATTTAAGCGACAAATTGTGAGTTACCGCGATTACTGAGAGAACGAAAATCCTTAAAAGAATGTTAATCAAAAAAAAAGAAAAAAAAGAGAGAGAGAAAAGAATAATGGAATATGCTCATGCTCCAAAGTCCCTCTTCAGAGCTGCATGTCTTGCGTTTGACAATCGCCTGTTGGCTCACGAAAGAAAGATCTCACGAGTCGTCAAACAAATTGCAACACATTTTGAAAAAAAAAAGAAAGCTTGCGAGCCTCTTCCCCACGTAGAAGCGCGAGAAAAATTTTGTTCTACTTGTTCTCTTCCACGGACACTTGCTTGATTATTTCGAGTTTACACGGCAGCATGAGAGTTGGTTGAATCGCTTGTTTATCGTTTTTGTTTTGTTTTACCTTTGCTTGGCGCACGTTTTCCGTAAAACGTTAGTTTCTCCCGGTGAATCTCGAATTATTCGACGATTATCCCTGTACTACACCTTTGTTCGTTTGCGTATTTGTTTCCCGTTTCTCCGAGCATGAACATTAAATTCGTTGCATTTATCAGAGGGTTCAAAGATCAATTTTAACTCCTCGTAACCCCTCGCTCTTCGACTTATTCAAAACAATTCACAGCTTGTTAACTCGAAGTAGAAATCGAGACATCACTTGTGCTGTACTTTCGTCTAATAAAAAAAAATTGTGTTTTAATGGTAAGTAAAATAATTGCCTGTAGAAATAATGTTTTTATATTATGTACATTTAAATCTCAATAAAATCGTATCGTATGTAAATTTTGTTTAACAGTAATAAAGAGAGAAAGAGGGCGCGAAAAAAAAATTTTGCGATGGTTATTTCGCTTTTTGTACAAATAAACGAATAAACAAAAAGTACCTTCCGTATCTCTAATTCCTTTCCCACTTTGCAGCTTTTCAACAGACACTCTCAAGTACACACTCACTCGCTCACGCGTAATATTTACTTTTAATTGTAGTCAAAATAGAAAAACGATAGCGTATCTAGAAGGGACTGCGTTTATTTTCATCACACAGGTTTTATTTCCAATATTGCGTATAGGTACGTGTTACTTTTAAGATTTTTTTTTTCGTCTATCATAATCAGAAGATCGTTTCAATTTTTGGCGCTTCGAATTCTGCAGTTTGCCGAGTTCCGAGGCGTCCAAATTTTATTTTTAGTAATCGCGGTATTGTATTTGTTGCATTAAAATCATGAATATTCGTATAATTTTTCTTTTTATTTTTTCAGGAATCGTCCTACAAGGAAATAAAGGAACTTCAGTCGGAGCTCGAAGGATCTAGGACAAAGTTGGACGAGGCAACTGGCGAGCTCGCCCAGCTTCGAGAGTCTTGCGAGACTGAAAAGTCGAGCAATGCCTCGTTGCAGGAAGAATTAGAAAAATTAAAGAAAAGTTTCGAGACGGAGAGGGAGGCTGGAAATTATCTCAGGGAGTGCCTGGAACGCGAAAAGTCAGAAAAAGATTCAGCGCTCCTGAGGAACGCTCAAATCTCGCAGGACTTTGAATTGGCGAAGCAGGAAAATTCTCGACAGCAAGCGGAGACCGTGGAGCTGCAAAATAAAATCGAGCACCAGACGGAAACTCTGCGAAGTCGGGATCTCGAGCTGGAGAAACTGACAAAAAAAATACAGGAAGCCAGTGAGAGGATCGAAAAGTTCGAGGAATTGGAGAAGGAGAGAAAAGCCAGTGAGAACGTTGAGGAAACTTTGAGAAACAATCTCGTCGATTTGGAGGAACAATTGAATGACAAAACGAAGGTATGTTTCGTAACTGTAGGAATTAAATTTATAAATTTAGTTAATTATTCTATTATGTAATACAATTATATAATTTGATTCATTAATGCAATTATGTAAGACAATTATATTATATAATTTATTATTTTAACAAAAAATTCTTATATTGAGCGATAAAATAATTGGAATGTGTTTTTTTTTCTTTAGACGATAAAGGTTCTCCAGCAGAGGCTCAGTGACATGAAGAAAACTCTGCAACGAGAACTTCGCGTGCCGTCGTCTTCGCTGGACAGCGATGTCGAGCCAACAGCCGCGATCCTCAACCCGAGCTCTTCGCAAACAGTAACTGCCAGGAACACGAATTCTCGAGAGGACGACGTCAATTTCAAATATCTCAAACACGTTCTCATAAAGTTCCTAACGAGCAGAGAATACGAGGTTTGTACATAATATCATTATTGTAAGAAATTTTATATAATTTGTAACAACGAGGCATTTTCGAAGAAATTCACTGAAAAAGAAGATGAAATTCTTGAGGTTTTAATTATATTTATTTCTCAAAAAAAAGGCGCTTCATCTTACACGCGCGGTGGCCACGCTGCTCCACTTCTCGCCGGAGGAAGAGAGACTTTTGCAGGAGACGCTCGAGTGGAAGATGTCGTGGTTCGGCTCGCGTCCGAATCTGGGTAACGGGCAAACGGCGAAGGCGATCCCGCCCAGCTGATAGTCCCCGAAAATCGCGTCGCGACTACGAAGAAGCAAAAATTAGGGGAAAAACGACGAGGGGGTGATCACAATTTTTAGTACTACGAATGCCGTCGATCGTCGCCGTGCTGCAATGAGCGTCGAATCTCATTCGCGTATCACGACGAGAAGTTAAAAATTAGGAGCCGACGTTGCATGCGAGCGCTTCGGACCTCGATCGCGGATCGAAGGACATCGAGCGAGTCCAGAGGTTCTTTATTTCGCGCGACATGAAAAATTCGCTCACTTTGTACGTTCGGAATTTGTGCAGTATTTCGGGCATTGAATCGTTCACGCGTGAAGGACGGACATCGCAATGACATTATAACAAAAGTAATATTAATGTAACAATAATAATGATAACAGAAACAACAACAATAATAATAATAGTTGAAAGGATACGTTGAAAAGATTGTGTTGAAACTGTGTTTATTTACATCCAACGAAATCTTGAACAAACCATTCACAATTTGGTTTCGTCTAGTCAACACTCTAGATACAGTCGTACATGTACACACGCACGCACTCGATCGCAAAGAGAAAACTCATTCGCACCCGATATCGATTTCTCATCGAAGAGATCACGATCTTTTTTTTTTCGATCGACTTATTTACCGTCGACGGGCCATCGCTCCGATGACAAAAAAACTAAATGGCCGTGAAGCAATTAAAATTTTGAACAGAAATTATATTTTTGTTAAATTCAATTAAAACAATTTCGCTTAACTATTCTTTGTCTAGGCAACAAATTATTTTCCAATTCGCAATTTGATACAAAATCGTACCGTGGGCTTTTTCACAGAACGATGCCCATCTCGCATTTACTCGTATTTAATTAGCTTCAAATCACACTTCATTCTCGCTATTACGGTGCTTTTTGGGTTTTTTTTTAAATTTATTTATATTAAAAGTTGAGGGATGCCGTTTGAATGAACATGCATGTAAGTTCAAAAATGCAGGAATGGAGAATCATTCGAAATTAAGACGAACATTTGCATATAATTATTATAAAGAAAAAAGGAATAAGCAAATAAAACATTTCTCCATTACGAATCTTAGTGACAGTTATTCGTAATTATTTTGTGTAAAAAATTATTTCAAATGATTTTTCATTCAATGCTTAAAACATGCAGTCTCGTTCATCTTTTTTTTATATCTCGTCAAGAAGTTTTGTTTTTTTTTACCTCTATACGATTTATAAAGCTCTCCTAAGGTTCTTCAGTCTACGATAATAAGGTGCATCGCCATATTAATAAAATCTTTGTGGCAATTTTTTCGTATTCTTTTTGTTATTATAATTTTTACCTCTGTTGATTCCTTTTTACCATATGTATAAAGAGACTTTTTTGAGCAGTTCAAGTACAATTGCCATTAAGGTTAATTTGCCACTCGATTTAAAAAGTGCTCCCGGCATTTGAACCAGAACTTTTCCCATTCAATTTCTTTTTCAAGTTTCCATCTTTTTACACATTCCTTTCGAAAAATAAACATAAGTTCATATACACAGATACATCTATATACACTTGGAGTGGAAAATAAAATTAGTTTTTTTGGTTTTTCCGCAAATTCTGAATCTTTCGAATGGGCAGAATATTGTTTAAATGATTTAGTACGGTTAAATCGATTCAATGAGTATACCATTCGATCGCTAGACTGTTTTTTTCTTCTTCGGCATATCATACCGAATGCTTGACTTATTTTTACTTCTCCCCATTCGACATGGACGCGATTACAAAAATCGTTGAACCGAAGTCCAGCCAACAGTTCACGATCTCGAAAGTAATAAAAACTTTCACAATTTTTCCTATCTTCGAAATTTCGAGTAATTTATTATGAACTTGTTTTTTCCTTTCCGATTTTCAGGTCACCATTTTTCTGTACCTCTTTGGTATTTGCAAGCGCTTTTACGCGTAAGCTTGTGTGTTCGTACAATCGAATTTCTAAAACAAGAACAAATTTTGCTACGAGAGATAATTGACTCTCGACGATTCGCGTACGATAGTTTCCAATGGCGCAAACGTAAGAAAGAAAATAGATCTTTACCAAGTTCGAACACGTTTGTTTTTTGGTCTTGATTAATTTTTAATTTTTGTTGCAACTATTGTGCTCATAATAATCGCTTCTTTTTTTTCAATAAATAGCATCACCGAAAGTCTGCGGCATAGAACTAACGAGAATAGTTTTTTTTTTCATATCATCCCTGACAACTAACGAACGTGCGCCGTTCGCGACGATTCTCTGCATCGTAGTTTGGTCGTGGTATCAAATTTTAATTTCACCACACTTCGAAGTTTAAGGTACGTCGTATATTAATATTATTCATCTTATCGCAAGTTGAATGAAACTACGTTTTTGAATAAGTCGTTAAAACGATATTCTACGATGGAATATTTATATACGGCGCACACGAGATTATCGCCAATCGAGGAATTTTTTGTAATCGTGTTCTGGCTGCTCTTTATATTCTCAACGATGTTTTTTCTCGAGCGCATCAGCTCGGAATTTCCTCGACGATACCTATATTCTCTTGCGTCACATTACAAAAAGAAGATAAATTTGAAGGAATTGACTGTTTATAATATCGCCGTGCCTGATATTATCTCCTCGTAAAGTTCGGGTGTGACCTCGACGTACTCCTTGCTGCCTGACCTGAAGTACACTTTGTCTTGGATTTTGTTCGGATCGAAGCCCTCCTTCTGCAGGTTTATCTTTTTGAGCTTGAACGTGCTCGTCATTTCGAGTTCTTTGACGATTCTCAGGAAAATCGGTCTCGCGTACGAGGGCAGAGCTCTGTCCAGGCCTTCTGCCAGTGCCTTGAAATCCAGAAGACACTCCGGATCGACGATCGCCGCCATGCCAGCTCTGCCTTCCATTCCTGGAACCTGTCGACAAAAATTACGTTTACAAATATTGCTCTTATTTTTTCATTTTTTTAAACAAGCATCCCGATTATTCACCTGAACTCCATATACGGTGGATTCTCTGTGTCCAGCCACGTTGCTTACAACTCCCTCGACCTCGGCAGTGGCGACATTCTCACCTTTCCATCTAAACGTATCACCCGTTCTGTCTTTGAAATAGAAATAACCGAGCTCGTCTTGCACCAAAATATCACCTAGAAAAAGTGAGCTAATTATTTATTGATTCGTGACAAATAGAAAATTGATATAATGCAAAAAATACACACCTGAAAGAAAAGCTTTGTCTCCTTTCGTAAAAACATTCTCGATTGTCTTCTTCTTGGAAGCTTCCCGATCCAAATAGCCATTAAATTCTCTATCAGCTCGTCCTTGCTTTATCAATCCTATGAACATTCCAGGCTCGTCTGAAAAAAATTAAGAAAAAATGGAAAAACCAATTACGATTAGAGAATGTCTGAAATTTGAAAAAAAAAATAATAATAACTTACTTATTTCAGCACGAATGCAAAGTCCATCAGGTCCTCTGATGGGCTCACCAGTTTCAGGATTAACTCGTATTATGGCAACTGGATGTAAACATTTAGGCAATATGGAAGGTAAGAAACCAACAGCACCAACTTGATTGTCAACGTTTACTGAAAAATAATTATATTAGTAATAATAATAGCAATATAAATTTTCAAGAAAATTGAATGAAACTTCATGGCAATTACCGATATTGGCATTTCCTTCGCTAGAGCCATAAACTTCTGTGATCTGCTCGATCTTGAAACGATCGATGAATTCCTGCCATATTTGGGGTCTCATGCCGTTTCCTACCATCAGCCTGACAGAGTGAGCCGTGTCCTCGGGACGCGGCGGAGCTGACAAGAGGTAACGACACATTTCACCAATGTACTGAGCCAACTATAAAAAAAAAATTATTTTTACTTATCGTAAAACTTTTCCTACTGTTTTTCGTTTTTTTTTTCAATTGCTCATTTTAATAAAGAGTGAAGTAGGAAAAAATGAACGTACCGTACAATTGTACTTTATACAGTCCGTCCAGTAGGCACTGACAGAAAACTTTGTTCTCAGCGCACTCGGTATTCCTTTGACTAGGGCGCAACCTGTTCCAACCAAGCCGCCGGCCATGTGATAGAGCGGTATCGGATTGTACATGATATCGCTGTCAGCACGAAGTCCCAGCATGTGGTAGGTTGCCATTGTGACTAATAAATATCTGGAATAACAATCATAATCTATATTAAAAAAGACATGAGGCCTCTAATGGATTAACTGGTATAGAGTGCATTATGCGGAGCGCATTGACTTTTGGCTAATCTGTACTCATTTAGA